>CH002431.1:271757-300206 GCA_000149265.1 Ciona savignyi | reverse complement strand
GCATCATTGTTTGTCACCATGCTATCTAGAGGCCAGGGGAAGTTGAATCGAATTTGTTTATAATGACTAGATAATATTTAAACGCCACATTCATTTAAAGAAATAGGCTATAAAGTTTTATTTCAAGCCATTAATCCAATGGATTCAGTCGACATCCGCCAAGTGCTTTGCAGAGGGAGATATTTGTCAAGATTTTAGTTTAGCGGTGACAGTAAAGGGAACGAGTCTATCTATATCTGTAAATTAGGAAATTTCTGTCGTTGAAAACGACGACAGAAAGGGAAACCGGTCCATTTCTGTAAGATAGGACATTTCGGTCATTGAAAACGACGACAAAAGGAAACCGGGTTCATTTCTGTAAATTAGAACATTTCCGTCGTTGAAAACGGTAAAAGAAAAATAAACGGGTTCATTTCTGTAAATTAGAACATTTTTGTCGTTAAAAACGGTGACAGAAAATGGAACGGGTTCATTTCTATAAATTAAAATATTTATGTCGTTCAAATCGAAGACAGAAAAAAGAACGGGTTCATTTCTGTAAATTAGGACATTTCTGTCGTTGAAAACGACGACAGAAAATGAACCGGGTCTATTTCTGTAAATTAGAACATTTCTGTCGTTGAAAACGGTGACAGAATAGGGAACGGGTCCATTTCTGTAAATTAGAACATTTCTGTCGTTGAAAGCGGTGACAGAAAATGGAACGGGTCCATTTCTGTAAATTAGGACATTTCTGTCTTTGAAAACGGTGACAGAATAGGGAACGGGTCCATTTCTGTAAATTAGGACATTTCTGTCTTTAAAAACGGCGACAGAATAGGGAACGGGTCCATTTTTGTAAATTAGGACATTTGTGTCGTTAAAAACGATGACAGAATAGGGAACAGGTCCATTTCTGTAAATTAGGAAATTTCTGTCGATGGAAACGACGACAGAATAGGGAACGGGTTCATTTCTGTAAATTAGAATATTTCTGTCGTTGAAAACGGTGACAGAATAGGGAACGGGTCCATTTCTGTAAATTAGGACATTTCTGTCGTTAAAAACGATGACAGAATAGGGAACAGGTCCATTTCTGTAAATTACAACATTTCTGTCTTTAAAAACGGCGACATAAGAGGGAACTGGTTCATTTCTGTAAATTAGGACATTTCTGTCGTTAAAAACGGTGACAGAAAATGAAACGGGTTAATTTCTGTAAATTAGGACACTTCTGTCGTTAAAAACGGTGACAGAAAATGCAACGGGTCCATTTCTGTAAATTAGAACATTTCTGTCGTTGAAAACGGCGACAGAATAGGGAACGGGTTCATTTCTGTAAATTAGGACATTTCTGTCGTTAAAAACGGTGACAGAAAATGAAACGGGTTAATTTCTGTAAATTAGGACACTTCTGTCGTTAAAAACGGTGACAGAAAATGCAACGGGTCCATTTCTGTAAATTAAGACATTTCTGTCGTTTAAAACGGTGACAGAAAAAAGAATCGGTTAATTTCCGTAAATTTGGGACATTTCCGTCGGTAATAATTCAACCCAGTACAGGTTTGCATGTATTTCCGTATTTCTGTTTTCCGTATTTCTCTTCTGTATTTCTGTAAATTAGAAATGGATTTTTTCTGTAATTCTGTATTTCTGTAATTTCTGTAAATTAGTATCAAATTTCTGTAATTTCTGTAATTCTGTTTTCTGTAAATTAGTTGTGTCCGTTAAAATGCTAACTGCTAAAATGTCGTTGCTCTATATAAATACATGACGCAAAAATACAAAACAGTACCGCGAGATAGCGCTATAGCTCTATTAAGTTTGAGGGAGTGGTTTCCTCTATCGATATAATTTGCCTTATTAAAAGAGTAATGATGATTTGTGTATAATCAACGAACGTTACGTGACTGACTAACCATAGTCTGTGTTGTGTGACTTTCATTGTTCCGAACAGATTTTGGCTGGTTTGAAACTACTCCGCGACCATAAAAGGTTCAAAAACACTACTTTAAATATTGCATTAAATAATTTGTTAATCTATTTTTAATTGCCACAAATGTTTGTTTTTTTCTCATGTTAAATCATGCGTATAAATGTTAATTTGGTAACAGCGATTTTGCCGTTTTCTTTTAAATTTATCCTTGTCGACTAAAAGATAAACTAAATTAAACACGACTATCCTATTAAAATTTTAGCCTGCATATATTTACCACATGGACAAAATACGATAGTAGTCTAATAAAGACAACTATTAGAATATGATTTATTCGATAAGCAATGGGACTATACTCGCATGCGACACGCCACTAGTTTCAAGGCGACACGACAATCATCACACATCCACGGTGTTACATGTGTCTAACCTCGTTTACCGTTGCACCGTCATTCATGTTTACTCAGTTTGGTGTTTTTACACTGTAAATATTCAGTCAATTATGTAATATTTATAACACTTTTCGAACTTATATATGCGGTAACAACAAGGGCGGTGCATTTTACAAAAATGGTGCCTGAGCTGTAGCGATATAGCGAACACGCGCTATGCAGTTCAGGGACTGTATTGCCAGAACGAAAGAGAGCGACGGAGGACGAGACTTCAACTTATATACCAAGGGTAACTCACTCATGCATGCAACTCTAGGTGACGTATAACTCTACAAGAGCCTTTAAAGATTTCTTGTGAGTACCATTGGCAAACTTTTCATAATATAATTTTTTAAGTGTGATTTTTATTTCTTGCCTTACATTTATCTTTAAGCATAAAAGTTGGACAAACATTTCTCATAACATGATTTTATAATAAGCACAGGTTAGAAAAGCAGTACGCAATACTTGTGACTTGATTACAGATTAATTGATTGAAGTAAACTGTATACGATCAATACTTTTTGAATTCTTGTATGTTTCGTAGGTAATTTAAACTTAGTTCAATAAAAATGTCAGTTTGTCTATTTATGAAACAACAATAAATTTAAAATAATAAGCATACCTTTTTAGGACAATTTAAAATTTTTGTATCACAGAAAATATAATGGAATTCAGTGGAAAACGAGGCATTGTGAAAAAACAGCATTTAATAATGTTTTTGCCTCATTTGTTTGGTTGTTATATTCACAACATATACCAAACAACATAAAACAAGGTGGAATAGATTGATGTATGTTTTAAATATGATTATAAAGACTATAATTCCTCTTTTTCTTTACTGGATCCTACGACTGACGATTTTTTTTTCTTTTTTTTCCTGGTTGGGACTTTGGCATCATCTTCTTGGTATTTTTTTTCTTTGCCAGTCCATGTTTCTTCCAAGCAAGCTGTCAAACAAAAAAATAAATAAACACAATGGAAGATTTTAATTAAAATTTAGATGCATATATTTTTAATTGCTAGAGATTCAAATCTTTGTAATAGACAGATGCAAAATTAAAATATTGAAAAACCCCAAATCATAAAGGTTTTTTTGGCAATGAGTTTGTTTTTTATCGAACCCATAAATGTGTTACCGGGGAAATTACACATTGTGCATTGTTTTGTCTGATAAATGACCACTCCTGTAAAAAACAAGATGGTAAGAGGGATGGTATTACAGTATAATGTGAATTTTCTTAACTATTACACATGCAGGTTAAAAAAATGTATTATTGCATTATAATAAAGGACATCCTAAGGAAGTAGCACCACTGATACACGGAAAAACAACACCCACATTCTTATTAGATTACAATAGAACGAAGAGCCGAGCAGTTCAGTCTTTTCAGAGGCAAAATTTTTAAACTATAGATGTGAATTTTCCGTGACATTTTCTACTTTCTGGTTACATGTTGACCTTCACAGTCTGATTAATATTAATAGTAACTAAAATATAGTAATTAACTAGCTCAAAAACACTAAAAAGTCAATAAATTTACCTTGGTTGTTCCTTTGTAGCACATTATCTCTGCACAAATAATTAACCAATGTTTTCTTGTCTTGTTTCTTGAAATACCAATCTTCAATAACTTCTTCATATTCTTCCAACATTCTTTCACACTGTAACATAAGGGGTTACATATATTGATCTTCTAATCACACATTATTGCCGGTTTTGGCAGTTCATAATCAGGTTTGTTTATTTATTTAACAATCAGCATGTGTAATAAAATGTGGTTTGTCTGGTTCGAGCTTATGCATACCCCAATTAAACATCAATGACTATGTACATTCAGTTCCACTAAAGTGATTAAACTATACGAGTTGTTTTCATTTTGATTTGCCATTTGCTCCTTTCCCTATCAGTATGTTTAACTTTTCTTTTTTCTAAGCATTATAATAACCACGAACCAAAAATACCTAGCAGAAGCATTAAATACAAGAGTAAAAACAGAATTCATGTTTAAAGGAAAATTTGTAAGGCATATATCAATATTTTATTTCAAACCTGTTTCTTCATTAATGTAACTTCCACTGAAGGTTCATCCCAGAGGTCATATGGTATACCCAACTCCACATTGACTCCTTTGGCTACTAAACCTTGCAGTGTTTCCATAGTTTCACTTCTACCCTGCATAAAGTTATTTACAAACATTTACCCTGTAGTTTCTTACATGTGTCACTATGCTAAATATTTAAAATATGCTAATATTTTTATGACCGACCGGTTAGTCTGGTGGTTTAGTGCGACACCTTCCAACCGAAAGGTTGCAGTTTTAAAACAGTCCGCTACCTATTCGGTTGTGTCCTTGGAAAAGGCACTAAACAGACATTGCCTTAACCTAGCGGAGTAATAGGTTCTACCAAATTGAAGGAATGTTTGTATCATACACAACACATTGCAATAGCTTCGGTAACCTGACGGTGGGCGCAAGGTTATCTGATGATTGAATATTATTATTATTATCAGTCATTTATAAAAAACATATCTACTGCAGTGAATTAAGACAAGGACTGTAATATGCAAGGACCAAATATTGCAAATTTCAATTAAGATCATGATGATGTTTTAACCAATATATTAGCGTAATTATGCCGATATTTACCTTCGCAAATCTTAATGAACCCTTTCTCTCCTTATGTATGTTGTATTGTAGGATCCGTTCACAAATTCCATCCATCGCATCAAGTAGTCGCAACTCACTAATTCAATAAAAAAGAAATACTTTTTGGTTAAAATTCTTTGCATCCCTGTGTGAGCAAGACTGCATATACTAAAGTGTTTTGAAAAAAAATGTACTAGTAACCTTTATTTGGACTACACGGTATTTGAAGATTCAAAATTTTATTCGGTCAGCATGATACTTTTATAATAGTCACCATTTTACAATAAAGAAAAAAACACACTGTCACAATAATATAACAAAGAAGAAAAAATAATTGATGCTGACAGCGAAAAGACTGCTAAGTCATGAGTCACTGCCACCCATCGAGTCACTTAAATAATAAATACAATCTGTTATACATGCTTACGAAGTTTTGTATGCTATCTTTTTTCGTTTTTTCGGATCCAAACCATGACCCGTTCTCAAAATTTCTTTCGATTTCCCAGTTTCGTCTAAACTATCTTGAAGTTCCATTACGAAGTACTTGCATACTGTTGGAAAAATTCTACATTAGCGGATTTGGTATCGGTAATTTGTGTCAATGAGCTCCATGTTTTTTATCATGAAAAAATGATTAACTAATGCCAAATAAATATAACAGGGCTAAGTCAAAAACTATAAGAATTCAGAAATCATCACTAATTAACTATAATTACCTTAGTTATTGTAATGCAGTTGACATACTACTTTCCTAGATTTAATGCTATTGGTTATCGTCAATTAACCTACCTTCACATGAAGTTGGTTCCTCTAATAAATAATTGTCAGCTTCCACAAGACATAGTAAAAAGTTTAAATTCAAGAATATGCATAAACTTATACCCAATGTATAACGTAACATTGGTAATAACGGTTTGCTATTTTCTGGCTGAATCAAATATCAATAGCATATTGAATTTGTAGTTTAGTAACTAATATTGTAAATTAAAAAACTTTACGTTAAAACTGCATAAAAATGCTGTAAGCTTCTGCACGGTCAACACGGAACTACTCTGTTGCAAACAAAACATTACGTACAAAAACCCGAGCCGTGCACGTAGGATTAACGACCCCTACATATTTTTTTAGCTAACGACCAGTTCCAAATCGTATACTTTTCGGTTGAAAAGCATCGCCCTAAAACCACCACACCACCATCCGGTCGTGAAGCATTGATTATAAGGTGAAACAATGATAACATACTGGCAAACCTGTTTCTGCAACGTCACGCATGAGGACATAGAAGAAAGGCCATTGACCAATACCGTTATTAGTTAATTTTTAATGGTTATCGGATAATTTTAGCCTTTTAAAGTTGCCTTTTAGTGCAGGAATAGTTCATATTATTGGCTTATACAACAAGTGGAAGTTTTATTCCGGCGGTCTTTAATAATAGCAATGTGTGTAAGATAGAATAAAAATCCAGGTAGCGTTGTCTGATGAAACTCTTCTACCGTAATTATAAAATATATATGTTGTATATTCAGATTTGGAGAATGTTTTTTTATGCCGTATAACAAGAGCAGCATCTTAGTGTGTATTACGTCCAATATGTCTTTTTTTAGTTTTATGTTTTTGTGACGCTGTGTCCTTTTTATATCTCTGCTTAGTTGTTGCGTTGTCATTGGTTTATTTTTTTTAAAACTTACAACAAGTTTAACTGGCATGCTCTTATTTTGCAACAAGCTTTAATTTTACAAAAAAACCAAGGGGAATTCCCGCTCTCTTAAAAGTGTGAAATAGAGGCCTATTTTGAGCATTTTTGGCTTTATCGGTGGTGTTTCCGGATTAGACCAGAATATTTACTTCAAGGGAAATTTTCTAAAGACCCAAGAACAAAAGCACGGCTACCGTTTTGCAAACGTTTTGAGAATTATTCTCTTAATTGCTACAAATTATTCTAAAACTTGCTACAAGTTAACTCTTTCACTCCCGGCCAAATGCATTAATTTAAACATGCTGTCCCGCAGTGTTTTTTACAATTTTTGGTCATTTTCAAATTAGCAGTTTTTCTCAAATTTATGCTATGATTTAATATTTAGTATGGTTGGAAAGATAATTTATCCCTCTTTTAAACAAACCGCACACCTAAAATCTACCTCCAATAAAGAATATATTATGTAAACTTTAGTGAACACCACTTTTTATGTAAAGAAAATTCTGCTCGACTTTGAAAATTTTGAGGTGCACTGACAAACGAAATACTCACTAATTATTGGTATGCCCAAATGATATGAAAATTGGAATGTAGATTGTCTAATAGTTTTTGTACTCAGGAAAATTTGAACTGTATTTGTATCTTCAGTAGTTTTTTTACTATTCCTAATTGAAATTTTCCTTTATTCTAACTATAGTATGAAAAATTGAACCAAAACGCATTGAAGTTTTTAGTTTTGTAGAACTAAAATAGTAAAAAGTATAAATAAGAACAGTGAAGGAAGTGTAAAAAGGGCATACAAAAGCAAACAAACACAAATACTATATCCAATATTCTTCAAAGCAGGGCACACCGAACTAGCTAGTCTCGCCGCCTTTTTCTTTATCGTGCGCTCAGCAGGCCCAGCTGGATTCATGCTTTGGTGAACACGAAGCATAAACCAGGGTTGCCAGACGCAAAGTACGCTTTACGGCCAAACTGTTTTTGCTTTACGGCCAAAATTCGGCCAATTTGTATCAAGTGAAAAATAAACTATTTAATTTAGCCAATTGGGCTATTTATCTCTTTATTTGTTGAAAAAATGTATAATTTTAATTCCCTCCAGATTTGTTAAACCCGTTCAACTACTATATAGGAATGCCTACCGTTATTATTTTATTTTAAAACGTCATAATCAGCTTTGTGATTTGGGAATGAGACATTTGATATTAATTTATTTCCATTTTCTGTCTCTCTTTTTGCCTTTTTTCTACTTTAGCGTAAAAATAGTATGACGCTTCGGCCAAAAACTTGACAATATGCTTATACGGCCAAATTCGGCCAGATTTTTCCGCACGGCCAAACTATTTTTTTTGCGTCCGGGAAGATTTTGGTACGGCCAAATTTCTGATATTTGGCCGTGAAAAAGGCCAAATGGCAACCCTGGCATAAACGCCTGCTGCGAAAACGTCACCAACGCTCTCCTTTTTATCTCAACGGCACGAAATTTACAGAGAATGTAAAGAAAGACTTGCTTGACAAAAAGAGCTTCTCTGCAAGTTAACACGACTCCTATTGGCTGAGTTAGTCACGTGTAAATTCGTGTAAAATCGATAGAAATAAGAGGCGAAGCCTTGAAAAAGAAAGGCTATCACTCCTCGCATTTTTAATATTTCTCCACGATAATCACAGAGAATAAAATATAGGGTTTCCTTGATCGAATGAGCCATAGCTGAGGTCTCTACCATTACGCATTGCGGAGAAATCGTTTTTTAGATTTGCAACCATTTATGTACAGGCGGGATACCATGTTTTCCCACCAACTCGCAGTTGGGAGGGAAAGAGTTAAACTTGTTAGAAATGTTAGGTAAACTGTATTAGATATGCAGTGACAAATTGTGAATACATCACGCGAGGGAAACTCCCAACAAGCCCAATAATATTAGCACATACACATCTTTCTCGCATTTTTTGGCATTAAACTACAATGAAAAATACATTAATTAAAATATTCCCGAAAACCCCGCAGTAATATAAACAAAGTTTTCTTTGTTTCTATTGTCGTTTTTTTTAATTACCAACGTAAATACTTTATTCGAAAAACATGTATGGGAAACCATTAGTTCCTGCTTTCAGAAACAAATGTAGACACTTGATTTAAGATAAACCAAATGTGATTAGGTAGCCATGGCAGTTGATCGTTTCTGTAGGCAGAAAAATATACTGTACATTCAACACGGGGTTTAAAAATAGTGGTTGACACTTTCTAGTTTTAAGTTTTCAAGTTTTGTTTGAAGTACAACCCCGAAGCCCATTTTTGACGGATGGTGGCACTGACTCCAATACCACACCCTGTTGCCTTAAATAGCAAACTAACCAGAGAATAAATAAATAAAAACAGAGGTAGAGTACAGATTTTATTAAATTACTGTGTGTGTGGGAGTGCAACCAACATGCTTGGTATACATGGAATAATCATCCAACGGTAAAGAGCAAAAAATGCTGGTCTCTGCAGCCTTCATGTACTTCCTATATTTACCAAAACAATAGTTGCATGGCCAAGACCTACTTGCTATAACGATTTAAAACAGTAAAAGTAAATTAACGTATGTTTCATACTACAATTAATAAATATTTAAAGAAAATTGTAAGTTAAAGAAATGGTGAACTTATTAAATTTTTGCATATTGCATTACCTGAATTATTGCAGTGTGTTGCATATAAAACATGTTTCTTCAGTTTTTCGTAAAACCCAATCATCCAATTCCCACCATGTGCAAATTACAGCATTATACATTATAAACAATACAGCATTATAATTAATTGCTTATTCAACTAATTTTTTAAAAAAGAAAGAATTACGCTGGATACTTTTCAGCAACTTTCGCAAACATCTGCTGGAAAGCAAGGGGCTCTTGTGCGCCAGAAAACACTGGGCAATCATTGATGATAAAGAAAGGAACACCTGAATGTTAAATATACCCAATGAACAAGTTTAAATTTGATTACACTCGAGCACTTAGCATGACATCTTATTTCAATTGACAATTAATTGCATTCTAATTTATTAACCGGATAGTAAAAATCTCCTTACCAGTGACACCTCTTTCTGACCACTGAGTTGCTTTTCTTTTAGTACTACTCTGGTTGGCATCATCAGTAATGTAACGCATTACATCCTCACTGTTAAGCCCACATCTTTTTGCAATGGTTGCAACCGTTTTTGCATCAGGGTATTCTCCATCAGTAAAATAACTTTGAAACAAAGCTTCTTGCAACTGGAACACAAAAATGGTAAATTAAAATGTGAACATAAAAAGCACTGTCATACTAAATCAAATGTTTCCACTATGACCGTGTGTAAGTTGACCAAAAAAAGTAGAAAAAGCTTAACACTTATACTGAGATTCTTTTAGTATACTTTACAAAAAAAGATTAGCTGACCAACAGGCATAACCCATACTGCTATATTTACATATATATACATGTGTAGATCCTTATGTTATCAACAAATATTTCCAATTATTTTTTTACTCTTGGGTAAGTGGTCTTGAAAACAAATTTACCCTTATCTGGATGAAACGTAGGGCAAAAAATAAATTACTTCATTTTGTATAGCACCGGTAGGATCTTGTTCCAATGCAAACTCCAATGCGCAGTGTCCCATCAGAGTGTTTGGATATCGGGGGAGTTTGAATGCAAAGTCGATCCCAACTCTTCGACCAGCGTTAATCAGTCTTTGAGCACTAAATAATTGTTTTCTTAGGTACATATTTCTTAGTTATTAACAAACATAGCTTAAGATTTTTTTTCCTAGATAATAGAAAACGACAGAAACAGTAATTATTTTATATTATTTTAATTGTAATTGCATTGGCATTGTTTGTATTGTGGCCAATGACTTGACAGTGCAAGATAAAGGTCATTGTCGGGAGTGAATTAAAAAAGTGTTTAGTATCGTGGTCAGTCTGTAAACCTTAAAAAAAAATTAAATACTGTACGTAAACTTCAGAGTTAACTTGTTGTATCGCGCAATTAAAATGTCCATGTTTTTAAAATTCCACGATTTATTGTTGTTTACCAGATTTTGTTTTTTTACAATATTTATTCACTTAGTGCAGCGGTTCCCAAACTGGGCGTCGCGGCGCCCTGGGGAGCCGCGAGACTTTGCCAGGGGCGCCGCGAAAGCATGCGGAAGTTGCTGCATTTATTGCTTTTTTTTTCACAAAAAAACAGTACAAGTGTGTTACACCAGTAAAACGTTAATTGGAGATGTTTGAGCCTGGTGTGCAACCCCATACACTGGCATACAGCATTCGTTTTACTTGTAAAATCCATTGTTCGGTGTTATCTGCCACTATTTGCTCACTAACATGGCATTGTTTTCGAATAATGGTTTGTCAAATAACTGCTTTGCATTAATTGAGTGTTCGTCACTTTAGTAGTTTAGTGAATAGTTTTAAAGAGTTTGAATGGTTATTCAAATGCATGCTATAGTCTGGATATACAATATACAATACATGCAGTTTGAAAATTTTGGCTTTATGAGGGAGCCGCAAGGTTTAATAAGTTTACAAAAGGCGCCGCCAACAAAAAAAGTTTGGGAACCGCTGACTTAGTGGCTTTAAAATATCTAAATGGATCTATTGCAGTTTTACCTAAAATCATATTAAAAATTGCTAAGCTAAATAAGGCCTATAATTGCAGAGTTTAAAGTCCAGATAATTTAATAGATAATTGCACAATTCAATTTTCCAGAGACACAGGCATAACTCATCGGTATATAACATGAGTTTTATTACATATTTTACCAGAGTTACAATGACAGAACTATAATTTAAAAAAATAGGCAACAACTACCAACCCTGGAGTATGTGGACCATAATCTCCTGGCTTTGGAGCTCCTTCTAGTGGAAGATTGGGTCGTAAAAGGAATGGTTCCCATGTTACCTGGTTAAAAAGATAAAGGTAAAAAAAAATATGACGTCTTGTATAAATAAAAGACATTAAAAGATCAGTTACAACAAGAATTCACCACTAACATGTCATTTAAAAACTGGAATTGGTGTTTCAGACAATATTGAGCAGTTTAACTTTTTTCCCCAGCATGAAATAATGAGCTTAACTTGGAATAAACAAAGCTCAAATCAACTATAAGGTGTTACTTGATCTACATAATTTATATTATATAGTATCAGGAGTAACACAACACCAAACTAACTCTTGCATTATATAGTAAGAGAGTTTATTCCAGTTAAATATCTAGGCCTATTCCAATTCTGGGTAATGGCAGGTCATTTATAAAATATACATAATAGCAGAGGTACCTAACCTTAAACTTGTACAAGTTTTCATTGGCTTTCATGGCTGTTTCCAAATTCCTTTTCCCAATCCAACACCAAGGTCACATGATGTCGGATACCAACTTTTATGTGCAAAAAACTTGCCATTTTTTACTAGTTTAGTTAAACTTTAGTTAGACTCCCTTCCATCAAAAATTTTGTTTGAATGAATATGAATATAGAAAAAAACATGTATGGTAGTATGGTACTTTTAACACCTACCGTTGCACAAAAGAGATTATTTTTGTGTGGATATAATTAATATGAGCTCCAAAGTAATTCAGGTTAAGACCCATGATCACCCAAAAATGACATGTTGCTCTCCTTAGTCATGTTATTTAAATGGGTGTTTAGCTGAGTAACAATGGTGGTGAATTTCTATCGCTTGTTTAGTTTGAAGCAGCTATGCTGCACGCTGGTTTTACCATTTAGATGTAAAGATTTAATAGTGAAGCTTCAATAAGGAACGTGTTGAATGTACATTTTCTAGCTGCTTTGTTGGGAAAAAGTTTCAATGTACAAAGGGGTAAAAAATTTAGAGGGTTTTGGGTTTAGGTTGCAGATCCAAGTTTCAATTTTAAAATGTGCAAAATTCTAAGACTTCCCATGACAGGATTTAAAGTGACAGCATTTTTGGTGGTAGCAGTTTACTTTGGAGAGATAGGGAGAATAATTGGTTAAACACCTATAATACAGTAGGCCTATTACCCTGTATATAAAACCAAAGTTCTTTTACCTAGAAATATAAAACTTGAAAAAACGGAAGACAGAAGCAAAAAGTTAAACCCCTTTAGGAGGGGCTATAGTCCTAAAAATCACACAGTTTTCTAATAAAACTGTGCTGAGCTAAACGGTAAAAATCAACACAATTCGATAGTGGATTTCCGTGCTAACAAAAACCCAATAGGTTAAACTTTGTAGGGATTTTAGCAAATATATATTAGAGTTTTGATAAATCACACTCGGTACCTCTAAATACTACAGGAGCGCTTGGACCGCTTGGACCGCTTGGAGCGCATGGAGCGTTTAAATCGCTTGGAGCGCTTGGATCGCTTGGATCGCTTACTATACTTAGTAATTACAAAAGCCATGATATTAATGTTAGGGTTGGGGCTAACGTTAGTTCTGGGGTTGAGATTAGTGTTTTTTATAGGGTTAAAATTACTTTGCATAGCATTCTAAGTGATCCAAGCGATCCAAGCGCTCCAAGCGGTCCTGTAGTATTTAGAGGCACCCAATCACACTAGCGTAACTTCCGCCAGCCCTAGAAAATAAAAACGATGACCAGTTCGCATCATTTATTTGATATAACCTCAACTTGATTTTTATTATATTTCTTTCTAATTCAGAATTAAACTTCAACGTTCTAAGAATTCAGTAATTTTCAAGACAGCTATAAGCATGTCCAAACTCAAACTATCTACTCTAGACAAAATCAACAGTTTCAAAATTACAACCCTGGGCAACCATAACCCCTAATGCTAACCCTTGTTAACCACTAACCTTAACCCAAATCCCTAACCACTTACCCTCGCTTAAGCTAACTTCTCCAAACCGCAAACAGTAAAAATCGCGAAACGCTTCGTTGCTTTCGTAGACTTGGGGGCGCAATGCCGCAATCCCAACAGATACAGCAAGCGTAGGATCTGGCGCTTTAATCGGGATTTGCCATCTGCCAGTAGATAAAACGCATATGACAGTCCCGCTGCAAACCACGATTTGTCCCATTTTCATGCCGCTACAAGCGATAAAAAATTGGCGGATCGGGTGTTTTTTTAGATATGGAAAACCAGATTTTTTGTAAAACACTCAAATCTCTTCAGGGGAATTCCCTGAAGCCGTAAAAAATAAATCGGACTTTTTTCAGGAATTATCCATTTTTTTGTATTTTAGGATAGGATAGGATATTCATCTTTATCCCCGTAAATGGGAAAACTAAGGGGGTTATCACACGAGCAATTGTCAGATCACCTCTCGCCCATCGTCGGGTTACCGGAGCTATTGCAGTGTGTTGTATATGATAGACACTGCTATCTTATTTATTTTTTTTATTTGGGTTTAGCGGCCACGTCTAACTTTACCGGATTTTAATAATTTATTGCTTGTTTTTAGACGTGTTCTAACGACTGTCGTTTTGCCGTTTTTTCCCGTTTTCCAATTTTTTTTCAAAAATCCTGATTTATGTTTTCATCGTGGAAACAAAAAAATAAATTAAACTAAACTAAATAGACACGTTCCTTCAATTTGGTAGAACCCATTAATTCGCTGTGTTTAGGCAATGTCCGTAAAGTGCCTTGCCAAATGACACAACCGACTAGCTAGCGACCAGTTTCGCACCTGAAACCTTTCGATTGAAAGGCGACGCACTTAACCAACCGGCCGGCTAATTTTGAACAAATTTTGATTTCACTCCGTTTTTTTCTACTTAACGCTGGTAACGGGCATGTCCGGTCGCCAAGTCATTGGCTATAGAACGCGTTATTGAATCAGGTTAAAACTTTCAGGAATCCTAAGTTTGACTCGGCTTTTAATTTTCCAAAAAAGCAAGGAGAATTCCCACACCTATTCTTCCCCATTTCCTGGAATCTCCATTCATTCCATTCCACTGAAACCAGTGATCAGTCACACTTACGCTTTATGTAATAAGGAAGAAAATGTCCACTCTGGTTAAATCTTCCGATGGTGTTAGCTAATATGGTTTGAATCTACAGTGGCAAGTTCTGGGTAATTTGCACTAGTTATTAACAGCCACTATTTCGAAACTGGTCAGGATTATTTACTTTATATTGTAGAGAAGGTTGTAGGTGAATAATTAAACTGAAAAATGGACAAACGGATCTTGGTATGATAAAACGGCGGTGAACCCTAACCCGATCGTTTTTGCACCTAGAAAAATAAAGCATACACTCTACATGAGTTTTAAACATTGTGGTAGGTAACACGTGGTTGACACATTCTAGATCACGTTTAATTTAATTTTTATTCTATCATTAGTGGCTGGCATAATACCTTTTAGTGAGTAGGACAGCCGCCTTGGCTGTGATCGCTGACTCGTCCGCCGTGGCCTTAAGCAAGGCACTTTTTGGACACCGCCTAAACCCAGGGAATTAATGGTTTATGCCTTAACTAAGATTTCCTAAACATAATATACTTAAGACATATCAATGGCTCCGAATACCCAATGGGGGCGCAACGTAATCTGACAAATTGCATTTGTGATAACGTTCTGACAGGTTTTTCCATTCACGGAGATAAAACATTATTTCTGTAATTTTTTTGGCAGCCACGGAACACTTATTTTGCGCCGTCCCTTTTCTCTATGTTTGTGTCGAGATTCTAACATTTATATTCCCCTATGTGTTATTCTTAAAAAATGATACCCAATTCTGCAATACCGAAGATGCTGATTGTTACGCTGTCTGTCGTCATAGTGCGTATCTGCAGCTGAATGTTTTAATTAATTAAGGCGAGACTACACGTAATTACTGTTGGCCAAGACAACTATACATGTATCATCAGGGAACATTCGTTTAAAGTTTTTTGCAGCTTGCAGCATCTTGTATTACGCGTGAACAGCACCCCTTTTCGCACACAGCTTGTTATCATTTGAATTAAAAATAAATATTCTTAAAATAATTTATTTTGTACAACCTGAGATACTCTTCAATATAACACAAAACAACTGTTACAGTGATAAGGTTTGTGTTTTTGAATCGACAAAAAGAAAACTAGACAGGTTCTTTATGTACGTTATAGAATTCCGTAAAATTTGAATTTTAGAAGGATTTTTATCGCAAAACAAATATTCCGGTAGGTGACGCTTGAGGTTCATAAGTTCTTGACTAATTTGTTGCATTCGCAGTCGTTCGCGTTCACTGGCAATTTGCCGCTTCGATCTTCTATAACAATACTCATTGCTGTTTATTCTATTTGCCATTCTTTGAACATGTTTTACTTGTGACCTTGGTTTCGTATTTACACAAACAGCGCCGAGAGGCCTTCTGTTTATTTCTTCTGTTTTTCTTTTGCATACGGTCACGGAATGCTGTTCCACAACCGGTAAGCTATTGTTGCCAAGCAACCTCGTTTGATTTAACTCATTGTAAAAATGCTGTCGTGGTTGATCGTTCTCGTTCGAAGGCTGTTGAGCTTGGCACCGATATTCTATTTGCATTTCTTTCCTTCCCGGCGCATTTCCAGTGTTAAATGTAGGTCCTTCGCATATATTTTCTTGTAAAAGTTCATCCAACCATTGATCAATAGAGTCCTACAAAGAATTTTAGGTCAAACATAAAGTAAAACAAACACTAATGTGAGGACATGGAGTCATTTAAATGTACTTGCCTCTATTGGTTCCAAAATGTGCTCCATGAATACGTTTCCAGGTAAAATTAGATTTAAGCAAATATCGTTCCCGATAAACCCTGACAATGTGTAGAGGCAAATAGTAAAACAAGTTTGAAATGTCACGATTATATCTGCTTGAGGTGTCTAATTAGTTATTTTCACCAAGTTGACCGCCACCACCGCCGTGCAAAACGTTTAACACCTGTGGATTTCCTGTGTCATACTAATGATCTGCGTGCTGCCGTTTTTATGGACTGAATAAAATGTACATTTAGTTATACTTATTCCAATGTCATGTAACATGTGCCAAAGAAATTATATTAGGACTTTTAGCACACATAAATACATTACATTAAAGCGCGAAAAGCGGGTCGCATTACCAAATTTATTATTTGAACAATTAAACACGTTAAATACTAAAAAAGTAAAAGTTTATTTTCAGGAATCTATTTTTTTGGTCGCATTATTATGTATCATGGTTACATCTCCAAATATTTTTTGGTTTTCTTTCTTCCGTACTGTACGAGATTGCAAACGTTATTTATCCGCATACAACGTGTAATTAAACAATCGCGTGACTGATGATTTAGTTAAATATTGTTTTCCGCGGTATTGTTTCTTTCAGATTCATAAAATTCATTAGCTATCTGGCTTATCGCATTCACACGGTAGCATGAAGATGTATGTATACACCTTCATAAAAAAGGAAATTACGTTTTGGGTTTAATCAACCCTTTTAAATGCATCAGGTTTATATATTACAGCGTACAATATTTAATATTATATAACCAAAAAAACTTTGATTATCTCACTAAATTTAAACATCCAGAAGGAGTCAACAATTGAACAAGGCGTTAGCGTTTTGACAAAGAAACTGCATCGGCGTACGCGTTGCAGTATTTTAAGGTGCGGTCTAATTGAGGCCTTGTCAAGAGCAGTCAGTAAACATTTATGGAGCTAATGGAGAAGTTCCCAAACAGAAGAAGGAGGCCTCCGTTTATAAACCTTGCTGGAATTAATAACTCAATTGCGTATTGTGCCATGAATGAAAATTTTATTACATTTATATGTATATAATTACCATTAACTTCACCTATAAAACGCCGAACGGTTAAAAAAGAAGTTCATAGGGTGAACATATACCAAAAGTGGCACTGTTACAACTAAACTAAATTATATATTTTTAAAGATTGTTGTAGTTTTTCATTATTCTGTTGACCACTGCTCATTCAGATCTAGAAGGTTCTGTTAGCGATATATGGAAACGGGAGGACTCATAAAATGACTCATGAAAACGGAAATCAACATGTCTATACCAATCAATCTTTTAAAAATGATGACAACTTTGAAATGAAAAATACTAATAACGACAAGAAGTTTAAGATTGATGAGAAAACTGAAGTTCCCGATGGATTTGATGTTGGTATGGGACAGCACGTTTCAAACGATGAGGAAGGAGGCCGACCAGCCTGGGACAATCAAGTTCAATTTCTATTAGCCTGCATCGCCTATGCTGTTGGGTTGGGGAATATTTGGAGGTTTCCTTATCTTGCTCAGACATATGGAGGAGGTAAGTCGATGGAATGA
The DNA here is from genome assembly GCA_000149265.1 of Ciona savignyi. Lineage (NCBI taxonomy): Eukaryota > Metazoa > Chordata > Ascidiacea > Phlebobranchia > Cionidae > Ciona > Ciona savignyi. The sequence goes on along the minus strand of CH002431.1, from coordinate 282,258 downwards.
TAATACGTGCGCAGTAGTATAGAATTTGTCCACTTTTAATAAACTATAACCTAATCGGCATCTAGATATATATCGAATTTTACTTATATATGATCAGGAACTTTACTATTTGTCAAAATACTTTAGGCATATGTGTGTATGTAATAATCGGTGCAATTTTCCAAATAAGAATTTAAATAATTGTCTTAGATTTTCGCTTGTCTGCATTTTTCAGTTTCCAAAACTTTGCAGGAGCATTTCTTATTCCGTATATTTTGATGCTGGTATTCGAAGGGGTTCCTTTATTTCTGCTTGAATTAGCAGTTGGTCAACGACTAAGGCAGGGTTCTATTGGGGCATGGACAAAATTTCATCCATACCTGGGTGGCATCGGAATTGGAAGCATGGTTGTCTCTTTTATGGTCGGACTCTACTATAACACGATCATTGCTTGGTGCTTTTGGTACATCTGTAATTCGTTCACGGTACGTTTACCTTTATAGGTACATCTGTAATTCTTTCACGGTATGTTTACCTTTTGATACATATGTAATTCTTTTACGGTACGTTTACCTTTTAATACATCGTAATTCTTTCACGGTACGTTAACATTTTGGTACATCTGTATTTTATTTATTTATGGGTTGATTTAAAAAATGCAAACTGCGTTACAATTTTCTGGAGACGCCGATTGACCTTTTCAGTGCGTTGGGTCGAAAATAATTCATGCAAAACCGTGCTTTTAGATAACACAAGATTATCCGTTTCGTATTCGTCTGTGGAAGGAATCGGTCGTGTAGTTAGATATATTTACAGATTAGTATATATAGCATTACTAACGGTGATCGTTTTGAAGCCTTCTTAGTTTCTCGCAGTGGGTAGCCTGTGTTTTTATTTAAGAACTATTTTGTTATGAAATATTTCTAAGCTCGTTTCGTGTTATTTGACTTTACGAACCACATGATTTGAGTAATGTTTAAAAATTAAAAATACATATATTTTATAAAGAAAAAGCGTTAAATATTATCAGGGTAATCACTTCTAATATTTTACAGGATCCTTTGCCTTACGCAAAATGCCCGCTTACTGACAACAACACGGCGTACGTGGAGGAATGCCAGAACAGCGGAGTGACAGACTATTTTTGGTATAGAGATACTCTCAATATTTCACCCAGCATCGATGATACTGGCGGTATTGTGTGGTGGGTCCTTATATGTCTCATCCTGGCGTGGACTTTGATCTGGGTGACTATGATCAAAGGAATAGAAAGCTCCGGCAAAGTGAGAACCGATTGCAAATATATACCAATATAAGGTTTTCGTCTATGTAAGAGTTGTTAACGATTTGCTTGTCATCTAAATCTTTTTTTTAAATCATAACACTGATTCTTGCACGGGTCGAGGAAAATCAGGTAGCTTTCATACGTTACACCACATGGCGCTATTGCATTTTATACCCCATTCAAAAAGCCAGGTATTAAGGTGGACCCAGACTGATCTAAAATTAAAAGCAACGCTGTGTTTTATTTTTAATATATCATTACAAACAATATAATTTATCGTTTATATAGTGGTGGTTTAAAGGCGTTAAATTGTTTTTTGACTTACAGGCGATGTATGTAACAGCGACGTTCCCATACCTTGTGCTTTTCATTTTCTTGGTGAGAGGTTTGACACTGAGGGGTTCTGGAGAAGGCGTAACTTTTCTTTTCACTCCTGATGTAAGTGGTCGAAATAGAAAATGGAAATTAGAAAATACAATCCAACCTCTGCGTGTTTGAGATAGGATGTCCATTTCCAAGTGTGAAAAATAAAATAATGGGGGTAATTGTGTCCATGGGTAATGTCATACCGAAGCTGGGGTAGTGGGACATATGATTATCGAGGCCTGCGCAACTTGCTAGTAGCCGAATTACGAAATTACAAACATTTGACCGGCATATTGCGTCTGGTATAATTTATTACACGCACGTTAACTAGTTTATATTTCTAATGTTACTGTGATGACCTATTAAGTTTATGTGGATGTCAAATACCATTAAAGCATAAAAATGCTTGTCGTTAGACACATGGGCAACTTTTTAATGGTGGATACATGCTCGATTAAGACAGTGATATCAGCAGAAATAAGTTGCCACGAAGTATCGTAAATATTTGCCAGTTTTATGTTGGTTATGCTAACAGACGATTAACCGCTCTACTTTACAAACATAACGCAACGTGGAAAAGTACTGGTAAACCTTGTAGTGCTTCAATTCACAGAAGTTATGTTTTTACTTCTTCTTTTTAATTAAAACATTAAATCAAGAATATAGATCACAACTGTGTAATTAATTATTGCATATTTCCTGACTAATTCCCGAAAATGCATATAGTCCTTGATCGTGTTTGTATAACGGTAAATTTTAAGAAAAGCATAATAGTTTAAACTCCTGCATACGTATGTCCAACATAAACATTGAATATTAGTTGGCAAATAACTCGCCCAACAAAGTTTGTTTAGGTGTATAAATAAAGAAATCGGTGTGTGTTCGTGCCTATGACAACATAGAAGAGAGGTGGATACGTTTAATAGTCAGCACTTTTAGAAATATAGATTAAGTTTTTCGAATATTCCTGGAATAATGACCAACACGTCGGCAATGTTTTGAAAACACAATATCAAACCTTAGAACCACAAGTCTATGTCAATATTTGCTATTTGGCCCTTCTCACGCATATCGATGTACCTGCATATTTAAGTAGCAATAAACAAACTTCTCCAGGTGACAAATACAACTTCAAGGACAAAATACAAAGCAAATTTGTCCTTTGGCTTTTTACTCTCTTTATTATACCTACGAACTCATATTTGTCATAATGAATTGAGCAGTTGTTCATGTCTGAATGTGTGCCTAATATTGCAGATACAAGTGCTGTCGAACCCACAAGTATGGTTGGATGCGGCAACCCAAATTTTCTTTTCGTTGGGACTCGGTTTTGGAGGAGTAATTGCGTTTGCCAGTTACAATCCAAAGAAACAAAACTGCCAAAGGGATGCATTAATCATTGCTCTGACGAATTCATTCACCTCAATTTTTGCTTCCATTGTTATTTTCGCTATTCTTGGCTACCGTGCGACTTTAAAGTATGAGGATTGTTTGGATGGGTAAGAAATACACACCGACATTCATATTTAATTAGACATAAATTAGAAATAATGTATAAAAACTTCGTTTTTAGAAATATTGCTGTTTTGTTGGACACATACGAAAAGCCAGACGGTTATATAACCTACGACAACTACGCTGAAGAGTTGATAAAACTGAACGGCAGCACAAACTGGCAGGGCACTTCCATCACAATTGAAAGTCTAAATCTTTCAAGTTGTGATGTGCAGACCTACCTTGCAGAGGTCAGTAGTGGTGTATTGCGTATTTTTAATAAAACTTACATATTTTGTGTGACAGGCTTCACAAGGAACCGGTTTAGCATTTATCGTGTTTACCGAAGCGATCATAAATATGCCGGGCAGTCCAGTTTGGTCAGTTTTGTTTTTCATGATGCTCCTCTCTTTGGGTCTTGGCTCGATGTTTGGTACAGTGGAAGGAGTCGTCACTCCTTTATTTGATTTAGGTTTGAAAGTACCAAAGCCAATACTAACAGGTAATTATCCCCACTGCGTTAACAACTTAAATCTACTTTCAAACCAAACTAGTAAGGGCTATTTTACCGTTCAGGTATTATTTGCCTCATATCTTGTGCGATTGGACTAATCTTCTGCACAAGAGCGGGGAACTACTGGGTGGACATTTTCAACAACTATGCGGGTTCAATTCCTCTCTTGGTTATCGCGTTCTTCGAGATAACAGTTATTTCATGGGCGTATGGATTAAAAAAGTACAGTAAAATTTGGCTAGTGATATTGTGTATATTTATGTAGGTCTTATTCTTACAAAGAAAATACGCGGTAGTTTTTTTTCCCTGGCAGGAGCTGGGCACTTGAAGAACAATGTCGCTATCTATGTGTTGTGTTATATATAACTTAATTTACAGTAATACCCTATAGCTTATCTGGCTAATCGTGTGGTGTTTTGACCACTTACCAGGACATTATACATCATTTAGGCATGCTATCCCGACTCCCTCTCTGGATTTAAAACAAGAGAATACGTCATTTATCAAGCGTTTACTAATATTAAGTTGTAAATTTTAATTCCACCAGATTCGATGAGGACCTGGAATGGATGTTTGGAAAACCGGATTCAATCGCAGGATGGATATTGTACTACTACTTTCGTTCTTGCTGGTTTATTATCTCTCCCGTTATTTTGCTGGTGGTGTTTGGTGCATACCTGTACACCACCGCAACTGGACAACTCAGTTACAGCGCATGGCTTGGAGACGTAAGCTAATGATATATTTATAATGCTTTCACATTTACCACTGTAGTAAAAGTGTTTCTGCTATATTTGGTAACCATTTCTGATATAATTTTGTTTCCTTGAGTAGATTTTGCAGCCGTTTAAATTCTATACTATATCCTTATTATAGAAGAATACTATTTTTGTCGACATTATTTAAATTATACAAATATTTTCAGGGTACTCAACAAACAGAGTTGTATCCTTGGTTCGCGGTAATGGTGATCATTCTTCTTATTGTGCTACCGTGTGTCGGAATCCCTATAGTTTGGATTTCAAGAATAATCAAAGTAAATTTCATGAATGGCAAAGAACCTGAAGGTATTCTCGTTGACAAAAAAAAAGGTTTCAAAAACATATGTCGAGATCTTTTAACGTGGGAAAGATTCGGTTGTTCTATCAAGTAGACCTCTTTTCAATGTGTTTCAATAAAAATTCCCAACACCTAAATTGTTTCCGTACTATATACTACAAGAATGTGTTTTAGATATACATATATGTACAATATGAGTGAACGTTTTAATAAAATTCACCAGCAAAATGACTCAAACATGTTTATTTTCTCCATTTACACGGCTGAACACATGCAGAATGAAACGTTGGCGTGTTTAACTACTTCAAACCAAACACAAGAAGCGGTGTTTGTCGCGCTCAATGGAGCTCATCAATCAGGAATTTAAAGTTTAAGCCTATAGTATTAAATAGTTTACGGCGTTTTGTTCATTTGTTGACCGAAAGGTTTCATATAAAGCACAGGAATAAAAAAAAACTTTTTACAATTTTTACAAAGGAACGTAATGGCAACGATAAAAACGATCGCTTGTCGGAATATCACATTAAAAGGTTTCCGAAGCGACGCAGATAACACATAGGTCTATGCAGAACAGATTTTAAAACTTGTAGCTGGTTTATTATTTGGCATTAACTTTACGAAAATGTACAAAAAAGGACTTTTCAACTGCAAAGGTTTTAATTTAGACGTTATTAATAAAAAAACATATTGGTGGTACATGGGTTGTAACCAAGGATACATTAATTTATAAAAGCCTACAAGTTTATCGTTTTGGAAAAAACACACAAATGTGACAGAACAGTTAAGACTTCTAAATATACATTATTTGGGATTGTTAAAAAAACATGACTGCTGAAAAAGAAGAGCGGCCACAGTGGGACAACAAGGCACAATTTCTGTTAACATGTATTGGATTTGCTGTTGGATTAGGAAATGTGTGGAGGTTCCCGTATCAACTGCAAAGTAACGGAGGAGGTAAGAAAATAAGCTGCTAATCTCTACATCGCCATAATACATAGCTGCAATTCAAAGAATAAAAAACTATTTTACGTGGTACAGGCGCTTTTCTTATTCCTTATCTAATTATGTTGGTCTTCGAGGGGATTCCCCTTCTTTATCTGGAGCTGTCAGTTGGGCAACTCCTACAGAGTGGCAGTGTTGGTTGCTGGAATAAATTAAGCCCTTATATGAGAGGTTTGTTTTTTTCTATAATATAAATCCAACAACATTTTATGTTATTATACATTCAGGCCTAGGGATTTGCAGTTTGTTTGTCTCTTTTCTGGTCGGGATGTACTACAACACTATAATCGCTTGGTGTTTGTGGTATCTCTGTAATTCGTTTCAGGTAAATACAAACGCATGTAATCAACGTTGCAACTTTTTGTTTGGTGTTAAACACCATGATTATTATTATGGCACAGGAACCATTGCCGTGGAATGAATGTCCTCCGAATGCCAACCTCACAGCACCTGTACAAGAGTGTGCCCTCAGCTCTGCAACTGAGTACTACTGGTACCGCAAAACACTGAACATAACTCCCAGCATCACCGAATCCGGTGGCATCCAAGTGCATATATTGGCGTGCATTATCTTGGCTTGGCTTATAGTTACCGCATGCGTAATCAAAGGAATAGCGTCTTCGGGGAAGGTATGCATTAGCAGTTTTATTGTTGCATATTGTAAAATGTAAGTAAATCCTTACGTTTTAAAACCATACGATTATTTTATCCAGGTAGTATATTTCACAGCAACCTTTCCCTATGTCGTTATGTTCTGTTTTCTCGTCCGTGGTCTAACTTTGCCGGGATCCAGCACTGGACTCAGTTATTTATTCACGCCAAAGGTAAAAGCGCGATTTTATTATGAAACTCATAACAATATGGTATTAACGGTAATGTACATTTAGCTGGAAGTTTTAAGCGATCCACAAATCTGGCTTACAGCTGCCACTCAAATTTTCTTTTCCCTGAGCCTCGCCTTTGGTGGAATGATTGCCTTTTCGAGTTATAACCCGCGAGATAGTGATGTAGAAGCGAACACATACATAGTAGCAATTACCAACAGTCTCACAAGTTTGCTTGCAACAGTAGTTATATTCTCTGTACTCGGATTTAAGGCAACGGTGGATTTTGAAAGCTGTGTCAGCACGTGAGTAAATGTTTTATTCGAATAGGACTTTTGGTTAATAGACACGCGACAACAAACACATGATTTTATTGCAGTAATATCGAAGTACTGCTGGATTATTACGACCAACCACAGGAAAGCATATCTATTGCTGGGTACGATGCTTTCCTGACAGAAAAACATGGATCCGTTTTGAACGGTACCACTTTCCACAACCTAACTGAGTGTAGTGTGGAAAAGAACTTAGACGAGGTATACACAATTTGTACCTCGGTCCGAAAAATTAAACTGTGTTGTCAACAAAACAATTTTAACGCTTTTTAATAAAATCTCTATTTCACAGGGAGCTTCTGGTACAGGTTTGGCATTCATAGTGTTTGCCGAGGCCATATTACGTATGCCGGGTTCGCCATTCTGGTCGGTTTTGTTTTTCCTAATGCTTCTCACCTTGGGCCTCGATTCCATGTTTGGAAACATTGAAGGCGTTCTTACACCATTAAACGATATGGGGATCACGAAAAAAATGAGAAATGAATATGTCGTGGGTATGTATTACAGGGAAAAATTGAAATATGTTAGGTAATTAGAAAAAACATGATATCTACATTTAGGAAAAAACTAACTATAATTTCTACCTATAATTCTAAACGTCTATCTTGTTTAAGTTTTCTTAATAAAATACTTTTAAGATACTGTATTTTTTATCTGTCAGTGCAACTACTTTCATATTATTTTCAAAGGAATTATTGTGATCGTGTCTTTTTTGGTTTCCCTGACTTTTGTTCAAGGATCCGGGAACTATTGGTTGGACGTCTTTGACAAATACGCGGGATCCATTCCTCTTCTTATCATCGCATTCTTTGAGCTGACAACGCTCTCTTGGATATTTGGTTATTTAAAGTAAGTTTGCTTGACATTTCTAAATAATTATTGATATAGATTATTCTAACCTCGTAATCTAGGTACGGTCAGGGAAGGAGGTTTTGGTAATTAGGATGGTTGGTTCTACCTTCAGTTTGCCTCTTTCAGCATGGTCGTGTTTAGGACATGGGGCTTATCCGACACTGCCTTGTTACGGTGGATTGTTTTGTTAAAATGTGTTATATTAAATATTAACTTTCCGCAAATCCGATGTTGGTGCGAAGTAAACTGATGATAATTACCAGTGATACAAACTCACAATTATTTGTCCGACTGAAGGATACAAATGATTACCCTAAACCGCCGAACACTACAGTAAATATTTGGTAAACAACAACCAACACAAATCAAAAAATTGATATGATATGATCGTGATAACACTTCTATCCTTCTGTTAAATTAGTGTACCATCAATCTGGTTAATGTTCAGCTTTAAAAAAATTGGGCAATACAAATTGATATTTTAAAATGTAACATAAAATATAACAAATAGGTCGAAATGCAGTTAAGCACTCACGGTGCGGCACAGATCTTGTGACCTGAAAGCTAAACAGTCATTGTTTGATCAGATCAATGATTAAACACGAGCGGTTTTATGTTTTTGTTTGTCACAGGTTTGAAAAGAGCATGGTCGACATTTTGCCCCCGAGATCAAATATCTTTAGAACTGCAAGCTATTGGTATTGGAGAGTAACCATCCCTGTTATAAGTCCTCTTCTTCTCTTGGCGGTATTTATATACTACCTGTATGATAGCATCATTACCCCACTCACATACAAAGCTTGGCAGGCCGAATTGGTAAGTAAACAGATTTCTTGAGCAAAAACTTGCACTTAAAACGTTTAAATGTTAATTTTTATGATAAAAATGTGCAGTAGTAAAATATTTAGCTTATTTTACGCTCTTAACGCATGTGTATTTTAGGGCGGGGAGATTGAAATTTACTACCCAGACTACGTGGTTGCCATCAGCGTTCTCATTACTTTGCTGTGCACTTTGTGGATACCTCTGGGTGCTATTTACCACCTCATTCAGCGATATCGAGGGAAAAACACCCTCGCAATCGACGCAACTACGCCATCCAACGGAAAAGTAAATATCAAAACGATGTCAAGCGTTGAACTTGAAAGTAAAGCTGGAAACGAAAACAAAGCTTACAATTAATAAAACAATGAAACTTTGTGTTTATGACTATATTAACTTGCTCGTTGAAATTGTGGATTATAGTGTTTTGGCAACCCCAGTTGCATTTAATAAAAATAACAAAATCAAACTTAGCAAAAACAATTTATCATATTTTAATGAATTCCTTAAAATCTCTATTGCCTTAGGCTTACTTAAGAAGTTGTGTATGATAGTAATAAATAAATTATTAGCTTTTGAAACAACTAATGTTTTGTGTGATTATTCAATAAATATAATGTTAATAAAAATTGCTTAATTAGTTATAGGAAAGTAGGCTATGAGGTTTAAGAGCTCACAGTTTTATATTGACAATATTTTTCCAGGCAAGCGATTTGTTTTTTGTTATTGTAGAATGAAAATCATTTATTGCTAAACCTGGCATAGAAATTTTACAATGACCTTTGTTAAAATCTCAGTTAGCATGGATTGGAACCATCGGAGGAATTGCCTATACAATTCGATGAAACATTAGGGTTTATGATTTAACAGCTGACCAGTTTGGCCGACATTCTTCCGAATGTACTAGTTGTGGCGACATCACTGAATTAAAAAAATAAACTTCAGCATTGGCCCTACTTAAATCGTTCTAAAAATACAGAAGACAATTATATTAAGGTTTATCCCTTGAATGGAAAAACGAAAATGGCGTTAACACACTGGTAATCGTCAGATCCCCTCGTGACCATCGTCGGATTATCATAGCTATTGCAGTGTGTTGTGTATTAATTAGACATTTTCAATTTGGCTGGACTCATTATTCCTCTTTAAAAACAAATAATTCCTTAAAAAAGTACGTTTAGCTGATGGCAAAGATCGAGCAAGCCTTGCCAATTTTCTAGCTAGAGCAATAGGCAAGTCATGTAAATGTATGGCACAACTTAAAGCGGGGGATTAAAACTACTATTGGACAATTTCTTGTTTCACTATTACTTAAATAAGCCGAATTAACAGAAACACATTTTGAGTTTTTTCGACCCACTATGAATTAAAATAAAATGAATCAACGTGTATACATGTATTTGTATAAAAATAAACATAAATATATTACAAAAAAAGAATGTATGTTATCCATCAATAAGCTAAAATTGCGGTAAATAATGTATGTACCCATCTAAAAATGTTTGCTACAAATTGCGTTTTCTACAATGAACTGTTCAAACATACAGCCTTTCTGCAGTGACCTAGCAAGTAAGTACTTTCTAAAACTTAAACAATTGCCAATCCAATTTTACTCTTCTAAGAGCCTTTGTTGTCCATGGTCGGAATCATGCTTTGGTGCACTTGGTAACGAGGTTATGATGTCATCTTCCATACCAACTTCAGAGGGGTCGTACTTTGGTGGTTTAACGTTGGCACGGGATGTGGCAAGGTTACGTAGTGGAGGGAGTTTCGATTGAACGACACTAAAATGCGGTTATTACAATGAAAAGTAGATTCGCCTTACTGCAACGATTCTAAGGACATTTTTTCTGTCAGTGTATGGAAAAACGTGGAAGAGTTATAACCCGATTACAGATACAAAAATGTATTGTATATACTTAAAGAGTTGAAGATGTTTTCCAGAGTTTTAGTACAAAGTGCCTTTCCA
>CH002431.1:229241-254148 GCA_000149265.1 Ciona savignyi | reverse complement strand
TATTTATTTACTTTAACATTTTGTTGGTTTGGTTTGGTTCTTTTGTTTGGTTATTTATGGTGCACTAAAATGTAGTGCTCCTTTTTCACACTCCTAAATAAGTAATAAATCAAATGCATTAATGTTATGCAATTTGTGTGTTATAATAACAATATTTAATGTAAATATGCCCCGGTAAGTGTGCTTGAAACTAATAGTGTCATCTGACATTAGTGGAATTTCATTTTATGGGGTTTTTCTTTTTCCACTCTGGTCCATGCTTACGGGCCACACCTTCTCCTAAAGCCGGCTCCCCCACTGTACTGGTCGCGCTTTACCGCACACTCTTCTTCAGGGCTCTAAATCGTTTAGTCTTAATTAAATTTCGATTGCTAAATATTGTTCTCTTACCTAGGTTTGGCGGCCGCGTCCGCTATATTCATTAATTTATATCCTTTTTTACTGACGTGTTCTAACGACTGTTCGTTTTGCCGTCTTTTCCCTTTCCTGTATCGTGATTATATTCGTTTGCCATTTTTAAAAAATGGGGCAAAAGTGAATAAACTAAACTAAACTAAAGCTGTGTCACGAATTTATATGCGTTATAAGCGGACTGTGTTACTAACACAGTAACATGTGAGGCACGGCGTGATATATCCTATTGCTCTTACGAGCATAATTAACGAGCATAAATATCTTTAAAACATCATTTAAGGTTTTTTAAATGTTTGTAATGGGAAAGCCGACATTCAAGACGCCTCTCCAGTTGCTGTTTAAACTTGCACGAACAGTTATTTACGCGCTGCAACTATGAGCAAAAAACAAAAAAGAGAGAATAGTAGAGAGAGCAGAGCGCCGAGCTAGTCGCGGTTTAGCTATTTTTGCTGCGCGCATCTGCAATTGGTCGTAGAGTCGGGGGTGAGTTAGTCAGAGGTGAGTTAAAAGGTGAATTGTTAAATTGACACGTAGTTGTTAACCTATGATGAGCTGTACGTACAGAACGGAAATTTTAACGGTTTTGTAAGCAACAACCTATACTCTGTATAAAATTGGGTGCCATGTGTGTCAGTTATATTGCAATTAGCTGATGCGGATAGTACTTTCTGGCGATTACCGATGTATTGGATAAACGCAAATGTATACGGTAGCCTCAAGTGTTGTGATCTCTTTGGATAAGTTATATGAAATGTTTTTTACTTAATAGTCGGATTATCTTGCATCTGGTCACAGGAGCTATTTCAATGTGTTGTATATGCTTGACACATTTATTTAATTTTGATAGAACTGTAGCAATTTCGTGTCTCTGTCTTGATTTTTCATTGTGTATAATATCTGCTTTCCCCTCAATTTTGATTGTGCTGTAAATAGGCCGTGGACAAAATTCTCACGAGCCATAAAGCTTCCTGTTGCGTCATCTGTGATTGTTTCGTTCATTTTTTAGTTAAATTTTTTTTATTTTATTCAGTTACTTGGGCATTTCCTGGGAATTCGATCTAATCAGATTTGGGATTAGTTTTATTTTTCTAACTCTGCCACACAAATTCATAGGCGGACAGCTTTTTTACCTGTCGAAGTCGTTTCGCTAACAATATACTGTAACTTTTTTACTAAGTTCCAGGTTTAAATAGTTTGTTGATTTATTGATTGTACCAGCACGTGAAGTATGTCTCTTCCGGATCCAATTCTGAAGCCAAAGATTGAGTTCACTCAGGTAAATCTTATATTTTTTTGCTTAAAAGAAAAGTATATTGACATAACCTATATTTTACCATATTTTACAGATTTTTATTAATAATGAGTGGCGCAACTCTGTAAGTGGCAAAACATTTTCCACCATTAATCCATGTACAGAAGAGAAGATCTGTGACATCCAGGAAGGAGATAAGGTAATGAAAGAGTACGAAGGATGGGTAAAATTTTGAGTTTATAAATCCTCTGTAGAATGGAATGTAAAATTCAGTTCATTAAATAGCAGACCTTCTGTGCTTTTGATACCAAGTATGGCATTGAAAGTACAAAACTAAACATTACTTACTATAAACCCAACATAGTTATTTAACATATTATTTAAGTACCTGAGAGTATACCTTAGATTAATCTAGTATTTGTACTTGCTTATATACTGTAATAGGTTTCATATCACTAATATACGAGTAAAAAAGCTATGTTTATTGACTTGTATTTTTAATATATTTAAAAATTTCAGGCTGATGTTGATATTGCCGTGAAAGCTGCCCAAGAAGCATTTAAACTTGGATCGCCATGGCGAACTATGGATGCTTCTCAGAGAGGTGTTCTGCTTAACAAGCTGGCAGATCTGATCAGCCGTGACCGACATATTCTTGCTGTTAGTATATTATAGCATTGATAGTCGTGCTTCTATTTTACGCCTTGTTAACAGTGTTGTATTTGCTTTAGTGTTACTATTACATATGTAAGGTAGTCATGTGTTTAAACCAACCATTTTCTACAACCAGGAAGCCACAGTAAGGCCTCATAGGTACAACACAAAAGATACTCTTTAACATTACACCGCCGCAATGCACCATTGCACACATGACCTTAACAAACAAGCTTACACTTGGTGACCTGATCTCAAGAGAAGGCTAATTTATGGCCTCCGGGGCAATGTAGCTTTTGGACAAACAATCAATGCACATTTTTTACCTGAACTTCCTGGCCGCTAACATAAAACACATGAAACCTGAATTTTTGACTGTTTATAAATCTCATGGAAGAAGTACTAATCTGTAATGGAATGTGCTTTAATCTACACCCAATATTTTGCACACCTCAGTGAACATGGCTTTACTAAAAATTACTTAATGTTTTTTACTAATAAACTTGACCATGCATATTTGTTTAAAACTATTTATAAATGTTTCAATTACTATGGTGTCTGGAACCAATTGGCATATTCAAATTATTTAAATATATATTTTTTAGAGTTTGGAGACATTGGACAATGGGAAACCATACAACGTATCATACAATGTAGACTTGGAGTTGGTAATTCGGTGCTACAGGTGAGTTAAGTACATATTAGTTAGTTATTAAGAAATTTTGTGTTTGCTAACTTACAGTACTTGAAAACAATTTATAAAACTTTGCAGTGTAATGTTAAGCCTTTCTGGTCTTTTTAGAAACTGTTTTTTTTTTTTGTTAAAAGTTTGGCTTGGGTCATAATAAAAATTATGCCTAACTTTGCATTCTCTGCATGTTATTAAAAACACTGTTTAGGAGCGATTAAACTTTTAAGTTTTCCTTCCAACAATCATAGCTTTTTGTATTATGCCATCATCTTGTTTAAAATTTCAAAAAAAGAGTTGTCAGAGATTTACAGAAATTAATGAAACAAACAAAACTCTACAAACAAATGTGCAGTATGGAGTTCCACATAATGTAAAGTGTATAAAAAAAAACTGTATTGATGATGACATAAAATATGCTGGTGACACGATGTTTAGAATGTCATCATAGTTTTACAGGAAAGGATCTCCTTACCAGTCACCAGTATTGCACTATTAACATACTGTATTTCAATATTTCATTGCACGTTTCCTACTTCTTTCTAGGTACTATGCTGGTTTTTCTGACAAAATCCATGGCAAGGTTATCCCTGCTGGTAAATATTCTCATTGTAAACTCTTCCTATAGCTATTTTTAACACACTATTTAATTGGTTACATTGAATAAACACAATGAATACTGAATAGTTGATAAAAATCTGAAATATGAAATTAACATTTAGACCAAATTTACTATGTTATTTTTTACTGAGACAGATTATCAATTTACCTAAATATCTAAATACCATGTGATATAAGTAAATGGTGAATTTTTTTATACAAGCTTGTTTATTTTCATACACGAATGCAATGTTTAAGTAGTTATACATTTACGCTTTTAGTACCGGTATTTTAAATGCTGGAATAAGAAAGTTTTTTGTGTAAACATTATAAATATATTTTCTAGATGGAAATCAGCACGCATATACCAGGCATGAACCAGTTGGTGTTTGTGGGCAAATCATTCCATGGAACTTTCCACTGCTGATGCAAGCTTGGAAACTTGGTCCTGCGCTCTCCACCGGGAATGTGGTTGTCATGAAACCCGCAGAGCAAACCCCATTAACTGCTCTCTATGTTGCTTCTCTCATCAAAGAGGTATGTTCAATTTTGTGATTGCATTACAGATTTCGTAGAATTTCTTAAAATTATATGATCCTTTTTTACGGTAAAAGTAAAAACACAAGTCTGAAATAAACAGAAAAAGCAATGTCAATAGCTATAGCATTAGCATGTGCAATTGAACTCTAACTGGTTTACCGATTTGTGCGTAAATCAAACAAAAAAAAAATTAGTATTCAACCTTTTTATACAATATAACTTTATACTGTAGTGTGTTATTTTATGTGGCTTTTTAAAACAATGAATGTTCTATTAAACAGATTAAGATGTTTAAAGATTTTAATGTTAAACATGATATTGAACTGAAAGAACAATTGCCGATAACAAATTTTTTCATGAATTAATTATAATCATAATCTAGGCCTATATATACAACCCAAGCAAGTTCTTTACAACACTTTAAATACTTAACAAGGTAACTCGAAAACAACGGAAGTCCACAATTAGGAATTGGCATGTGTTTTGTTTGTTCAGTTCAGACTTCAGATTGACCAATTTTTTGTATCCAGAGAAATGCTCTGTATTTATTTCTGTTCCGTTTTATAGACCCTGTTAATAGTTTAATTCAACATCGGGTGATTAATCACTTGGTTGCAATGTTTGCAATGCATTAAAATGTCCTTATTTTATTCCTGGAGATTAATATCGCCCCAAACAGTCAAAACACATTGAGCTCTTCTCTCCTTAATCACCCACCTTTTCTAACTAATTGACATGTTGGTATGTGGAAACACTAGACATGATGACAGAACTATCTTTTCTCTTTTCGTGTGAAAAGTGATAACAGATATGGGGAGTGTAAGTTATTTCTTAATAAAAGAGACCACCACCCTAATTTAATACAAGCTACAAAACTAGTAATATGCTGCTGGATATAGTTCGATGTCAAAAATAAAATAATTATGTGTAGTGCACTGTGGGGAGAGATGAGCATTTGCACACTTGATCGACCTTTTGAAAGATGGATTCTTTAAGCAGAACCAATAGCGTACATAATAGCATTCACACTTCAGTAGTCTTCTGTTATTCCAGCAAAGGTCACGGTTTAATAGTCCAGATGGAAACTGGACTGGAAATTTGAAACTTAAAAGTATTGCTCTACTGTTTACTGGCTACCCAGACAAACTTATCACAATGTGTGGTACCTACACTGCTGGGAAAGCTTAATGTAACACTACAGTGTGTACTCTGTAGACCTTAACACATTTTGTCTATGATACCTGTAGTCACTTAACCACACATTGTATATTTTATACATTATGTAAGTAAGTTTGTTTATGCTAGAAGTGTGGAATCCGGAATCCACAAAACTGGGTATCCATGTACAGGTAATCAACAAGTGTATTCTTATATAGGCTATACACTCTATAACATTGTGTAAGTTTTTACCTATTTGCTAAAAACTCTTGTCTGTCTGAAGTTGTGCTACAAAGTAAATTATTATGCCAATCAGTAGTTTTAGTATATAGGGCTCTTCATGAATACCTTTCTTGTTGGATAGGTTCTGATCGTTCTCGTAATACTAACCTTGTTGTTGCAGGCGGGATTTCCACCGGGAGTTGTGAATATGATCCCAGGGTACGGACCGACTGCTGGTGCTGCAATCAGCGAACATATGGATGTTGACAAAGTGGCATTCACTGGGTCAACAGAGGTCTGTAGTTATTTATATTACAAACATGCGTTGTAAAGATGTACAAAACTTTAGGTTGGCCATTTGATCATGCAAGCTGCTGGAAAGAGCAATTTGAAGCGCATATCTCTCGAGCTTGGAGGAAAAAGTCCAAACATCATCTTTGAAGATGCCGACCTTGATTACGCAGTTGAAATGGCTCATTTTGGATTATTCTTTAACATGGTAAGGGTCTTACAGTGTAAACTTTCATTCTGCTCTTTTACTTGAGTGTAATATTGGATCTCGAAATACCTTGTTACAGTGCGGTAACTATGGTGATTAATTATACATATATTCTTTTCAGGGCCAGTGCTGCTGCGCGGGTTCCCGTGTCTTCGTTCAGGAGTCTATCTACGATGAGTTTGTAAAGAAGAGTGTTGCGAGAGCAAAGAAGCGAACAGTTGGCTCTCCGTTCGAATCGGGAGTTGAGCAAGGTCCACAGGTGCGCCTAGAATCGGCCTATTTACTTAATTCCTATTTTCTACCATGATGCATGGCGTTATTTCTTGTTATAGCCTTAGTATTCTTGTACAAAGAACCATTGCATTATTTAGGATGCTGACTGTAAAAGTATCTTATCTCGCATAGGTGGATTCGGAGCAATTCCACAAAATCCAGGAGCTTATCCAAAGTGGAAAGGATGAGGGAGCAGAGTTGCTGTGTGGAGGTGAGCGATATGGAACCAAGGGATACTACATCCAACCTACTGTCTTCGCTAACGTGAAGGACCACATGAGAATTGCTACAGAGGAGGTATTAACTAGTGTTTTGTGGCTTTGCTTATTATTATTGAATTGTTGTTATTACTTTTTCTTTTGGCTGTGGATTTGTAGTTAGGTTCTAATATTCTGGCTTGTGGTTTTTATTTTAAATAATTTTTGTTAATAGGTCTTTGACAGTGTTGTAGCAAATGTTAAACATTTTGCACTATTATAAAGCAGTATAATATAGCACTCGCTCAAATCATTATCAACTTCAGATCTTCGGGCCAGTTCAGCAAATCATGAAGTTCAAGACAATGGAGGAAGTAATTGAACGTGCTAACAACACAACATATGGACTTGCTGCTGCAGTTTTCACCAAGGATCTCAACACTGCAATCACAGTTTCCAACAGCATCAGAGCTGGCACCATTTGGTGAGTTGCTGACTGTTTAATCAGTCCTCTTGTGCAGTGTTTAATGCACCTATCATATTGTGGTCTAGTGACTAGTCTGCAGTTTTTTCCTTTTGCAGTTACACGCAGTCTTCCTCTTAATTGTGGGGATAAGATGCAATCTTTTTCCCTTAATTTATCTTCTGCGTACACAACATAATTTAACCAGAACAATTAAATCTTACGATTTAACATATGTTGTTGTGTCATAGCGACTCATAGCGCTATGCTAAATAGGTAAATGTTGTTACCTTTACGTTTTAATGACTTAATTCCATTGATAGTTTAATAGTTGATTAATACGTTTAAGATTTAACCTGTGATGTTACATTTTGTTATTACTCGTCAGTATTTTGTTTTCTCACCGATAAACATATCGTTTGGCAGGGTCAACACGTTCAACTCGTTCACATCTATGACGCCGTTCGGCGGATACAAGATGTCGGGACAGGGACGTGAACTTGGGGAGTATGGCTTGGCTAACTACACCGAAGTCAAATGTGTAAGTTTTGTGGGGAATCCAATACATTACTACTACCGAGACAGCGCTCTGTAACAATGGAAGTAGGATTTTGTTGATAAAGATCGGAATATTTCCACGTTTTTAAAGCGCGGTGGTTGGATTAATTTAAAATCTCATGTTAAAGAAAATCTACCGAACTTGTATATTATACCCTGGGTTAGTATGGGAAGAATATGTTACAATAAAACATTCATTTTACAACGTACTGTTTTCTGTAACGGAAAATACAACGACAAAAGTTACCTTCCTGTGTTTAATGTTGTCCTGACCCTAACAACAGCTATTTAAGCGTGTCCCTTTGTTCTATATGCATTTTATTCATTAATTCCGTTTTTAACAGGTCATCATCAAGACGCCATCCAAGAATTCCTGAGCATTTTGTGGATACAACTCGCCACCATTAATCATTTGCTATCAATAATTAGTCTGTAACTATAATCTAAAGATAACCTAACCTCTATGCGTGCGTACTTACATATACTTGTACAAATATGCCTCATCTTCTTTTCCAGTTAATCATTTTTTCAAAGTTCAGTAATACTTTTAAGTTTGTTTGTCAAATAACAAGTTCCACCCATGATATTAATAGTACATAAATGTATATAATAATTCTTAATTACCATTGGTTGGCTAAAGAGTTTAAAAATAAACAATTGTGTATATAAAATGTCTCCGGTGCACAGTTGTAATTAATTACTGTTGCTAGCTTAGACTCCTAGTAGGGACTGCCCATAGTCATGCTCGGGGTTTGGAACTAGGGTGCTAGATTTAACTTGGATATATCTTTAAAATTGGTTGTATATGGCCTAGAGCAGGGGTGGGTAACCTTTCTCAGTCTGGGTGCCTAAAACGGCTAAAATTAATGGCAAAATTATTCCGCGTGCTAACTAACAATTCATGAGAACCTATTTCTTTATCATTTTAAAACTAACGTGCCAGAAATACGAGCTTGTGTGCCAAGTTCGGCACGCATGTCAGGGGGTGCTCATCTCCTGCCTGATGTTGATGTCTATTGATGGTCTAAAATCACTTAGAAGATTAGTGCAATGAACATTACTACCACCATGTATATTTAAGTAACGTATACGCAGAAGTTTATCAAAATGGTTAAACTAGTAACAAGAAGTACTTAATTTGATAACTTTTCTCGTCTCCCCAAACAACCAAGTTGCTTCTCATTGTCAATTTTATCAAGCACAAGTGACTTTAAGAAAATATTAGATAATGTCCTACATAATCCATGAATTCTTGCCATAGCGCTATTAATACGTGATATAGCTTGGCTAGGTGAACACAGCAACAGTGAAGGTTACAGTCAATGAATAATCTATGAGCAGCATGAACGCACAGTGGACATTTCTGATACAGTCAAGCCATCCCTGTTCAAGTTAAAAATTAGAATCGAGAGGTATTCAGATGTTTCTGGTTTTACAAAATCTGCTGCCCACGGAATTTGTGCTCTAAAAACCCTGCTAAGAAAATGATTTTGTGTTTTGATGTCTTATCAGAGTTTGTATGTGACGATTACTGAGAGTTTTATCTGGAATCTATGTGGTTGAAACACCTAACGATTTAACTCGCAACTGGTACTAAGTTAAGCCTCAATTGCTCAATACAATTGATGTTATCAAACTACTAAAGCTTTGATCGACGAACCACAGAAGACAGTAGTCGGTCGAAGACGTTTACGCAAAAAACCTCAAGTAATTAGCGCACCTCTGAGAGTCGGGACAGCGCGTAGGGAATCGCAGATCGCATCAGGTGTGTTAACCGGCTTACCAGGGTGCCTACAAGGAACAATCTAGCTGCTAGCACAATAAGCAAGCGGCCTGAACGGCTCCTTACAGAGGTTTCACCAAATTCCCGACCTTTTCCCGGTCTGGAAAACAATTTTTAATATTCTCCTATTTTCACTACTTTCCCGACTGCGTGGGAACCCTGAAAAAGGCCAACATTTCAAATGGTCCTTTTTATGAACCTAGCACCCAAGTTCCAAACCCCGAGCGGCACAGCGTGTGTAGTCCTTTTTTTAGGGAGTCTATGGTTCATAGCGACTTAGCCCTAACTTTTTCAGTGTCTGTTATGGCGAGCAATCTCCTACAAATATAAATAATTAGTTATTAAAACTATGAGATAGAAAAAGTTCGCAAAACTATGTGATATCAATTCTACTTACGTTAAGCATAGCGGCACACGACCGAAAATATTGAACCGTTCATAGAATATGTTTTTTTTCTGTGTTGCGCTCGTGATCGTGACCGACCTAGGAGAGGATCTTCCCTTTTATTGGAACACCTAATCGCATCCAAACTAGTGATCCGTCTGTTTTCAGTGGCCCATAATAAGTTTCCGAAGGAGGATATCGAAAAGACTGCATTCATTACAACGAAAGAATGATACGAATTTTTAAAGATGCCATTTGGTATGGTTAATTCTGGAGCAACGTTCGTATGTGACGTGAGAGAATTAGTAAAGGGGATTGAAACGTGGACAACTATATTGATGACGTAATGGTACATCCAGCAAGCAACATGTGGAACACTAAATTTGCTGCTAAAGCACCTATTTGAGGCTGGCGTGACGATCAAACCATCAAAATGGTTACGCGTTGATTTTCTGGGGCATAATATTGCGGAAGGGGTAATACGTCTGCAAAAGAACAATGTACAAAAAATACGAAATGCTGTTAGAACTTCGACAAAGCAAAAAGTCCGCTCATTCCTTGGCAACGACTAAGTCAGTGCTTCTCAAATGGTGCGCCGCGGCGCACTGGTGCGCCACAGGGGTTAGCTAGATGCGCCACACTTGCATTTCGTGAATTTACGACAGAGCGTGCATAGATCATAAACTACTAAATGGTTAGTGTCTAGTTCGTTCTTTTCCTATGTAACGTTAGTTCTACATTAACTTTCGAAAAGCAAGAGCGCTCAAGAAACAGTAATTTAGTATTTTTCCTTAATTGTTTAGGTATTTAGCATATTGTTTTGACTCCTCGTGCAAAGTGCGCCCGTTCGTTTTTTAAATGGTCTCGGGTGCGCCACGAGGTCAAAAAGATCGAGAAGCACTGGACTAAGTACTACAGACTGATCATCAACCGCTTGTATACCTGGAGAGCGCGAAATGTACAAATATAGCAGAGTTATGAGATGGGCTATGTTTCTCCAGAACTAACGCAAAAGATACGATGTAAAGCAGGGGTTCTTAAACTCGGGAGCGTGAAAGCTTCTGAAGGGGGCGCGAGCATGACAGTGACATATTTATGTAAAAGTGGATTTTGGGCACTTGTGAGTATAAAGACAAAATGTCGTAACAAACTGGAATGCGAAGCAGATCTTCGATGTTCGTTGTCTTCAACAAAGCCTCGAATTAAACGACTAGTTTCCCAAAAACAGTTGCATCCTTCAGACTATAATAACAAATTCAAATAAATTATTGTTATATATTTCGTAAATTTGATTTTTGAGTAGGTGAGGCGTGAGCATGAATCACAAATCTCAAGGGGGGGGCGACTGAAAAAGTTTAAGAACCACTCGTATAAAGGGATCACTTAATGTCGGTGCGGATTTCATGAGCCGAATTAACTGATTTACCTGAAAGCATGTTGTGCTGTATACTTCGTTTAAGCTTTAAGCTGTATAAGTTCGTTTATTTATTTACGTGAAATAGTTTTTCGAAAGCAAGTGTTTTTGTTTAAACGGGGGATGATGTCACAAACTTGATCGATGTTAACTTTTGCTATGTACATTTTTAGTATTGCGCAACCTGTTTACGACCTACTTTCTAATGTTGTTTTCGGCTTACCGAAGTAGCTATATGACGTAACAATGCACGGGTTTATTATTTTCCATGTTGAGTTTATTATGGGGGCATTCATTGTATTTTGATCAATACAGAAGGCAATGATGAAAAATTTAGTTGCAGATACAGAGTTGTAATCCTTTCTGATTGCGCCAAGACCAAAACTGCAACATTTAAGTATTCGACAGTAACCGGGCGTCTTTAGATTAAGACCTGAAACGCGACATTATGCCTACCCTATTGCCACGTGCATGATTTTCTTATGAAACCCATTAAAGCTATACACTTTGAATAAAATATACCAAAAGTTATTACAGGCAACCAAGAGACCCGATTATTAGAAATGGTGGCGGATAACACGTAGTTGACACGCTCCATTTTTTATTGTTATTAGGCAGCAAGTTTGTGTACATGGAAAGTAGTTGACACTCTCATTTTTTATGTCAGTAAGGTCGAAACTTCATTTCAGAAAACCGATATCCAAAATGCCCGGTTCCGTTATGCCAATTCATGGATATGGGCGTGTTAACACAAGGCAGATATGGTCCGTTGAGATTTGACTCATGGCATGCACCGTTCCACCACCCTCCTTGGTATGTTACTGCGCAGTTTGAACTTGAGTGGGAGTCGTTGTCCTGATCTTTTGTGGAAAACGGTCGTCCATTATGGTAACTTAGAGAATCTCTCATGCCTGTTTTGTCGTAAATTAACACAATTACGAATATACCCACAGCTGGTGAAGATATATTTAATCTTTACTACCTGGACTTCCTTGAAAACCTGTAACTTGTAGTTGGTAGTTCGTAGAAGGGCCCAATACTTTAAAGGGCCTGAAACACGTAAATACGTTTATGGAGATATATTATTGGCGGCGATCCGTTATCCTACCGATATTTTGCGTATTGTGTCCGATTCTCACAATCTTTTAAATCAATTCTCAACTCGAAATTCCCATGTGATGTCAGCGAATGTAAATCGTCTAAACCTGAGTTTAAATTTTGTAGTTCACTAGCAAGACATGTTATATGACAGAAAAACGAACCTATCCAAAATTCTTTGTTTATGTTACCAAATCCTCGACGATATTCATCCCAGTTAAGAAAGAAGTCCTGCTCTCCGATGATTCTTCGCTGGAAAACCTGGGCATAATCTTAGGTTAGTGTAAGTTTACAATTTTTATAGGTCAAAGGTGAAAGATTAAGTATAACCGATTTTTTTGACTATGAAAAATCTATGAGATGTCTATGGAAAATCTTGAATGTAAGCCTAACAAAGTTGTCCTGTTCGTTTTCGTATAGGCCCTACTAATACTGGCAATCGTGCGCAAAAGTCATGGAAATAAATTTATACCACACCGTCCATCCGCCTTCGTCAGTCTTCATGTCGCAGAATACTTGGAATGTGTTCCCGTGCCTTGTTATGTTGTAGATTCCACTTACATTGTTTCCAGCATATTGAGCAACCTTACAATCGGTTGTTAACACTTTGGACATTTCTATGAATGCGCATAAAAAGTTTAACATAAATCATTTAAGGTGAAGCAGAACTTGGAGGTTGTGGGTCTAACTCAACAACTTCTTAGTTAAGTGTTCGGTTCCATAGTGCACTCATCAGAGTTTGCTTAATCCCAGTGTATTTTACTGGGTTAAATATAAACTGGATCGGGCTTTTCACAATTCGCATATAATCGGTCGCGTTAACCATTTGGCCGCACAACAGTACGATCAAGCAGCAATGACGATCAAGCAGCAATGTCAGTAAATATTTATATATTGGGCGTGTTAAATTTGACCAAACTACCGAACAATCAATCAAGGACTTTTAAATTGCTTTAATTTTGGCCAGGCACGAGCTTAACCACTGGAATAAAACATAATAATGAAGAGAACCAACCGTATTTAAGTTGTGAAACTTCTCGTTGCAAAATTAAAAATGACTCTCTCCATACATCCGACTGACCAGGTTCGCCCTTGAGACCAACAGCCCCAACATTTCCCTTAGGTCCCACACTGCCAGCAGGACCGCGCTTTCCAGGCCAACCGACCTCACCTTTCTGTGAAGCAGAATCCGACCCACACGCCAACGTAATGTGCTGTGGATTCTGATGACCCACCGCTAATGTAAACGCTGTTAATATATAGACAAGACGCAAATTGGATGCTTCTGTAATTTTCATTTTCCTTATTTACCGCCAGATACACAACTTTAAATTCACAATATTCCTCCACAATCCTGAGACCACTGGCTGAGCACTTGATGCCGCCAGCTTTTATAAGAAAGACTGAAAGTGTTACATTCGTAAACAGCACGACCGATGCCCAAATAAGTCGATGGATTATTTGCGGAGCAGATATTAACATCTGACTTCCATTTATGGTGTACATATTTTCCCAACAACGCTTCTCGTGTAACGGCCTCAAGCGAAAAATACTTAGACGCATTTCTTGTCTTACAGGGCACAAACATCTCAATGCATCTAAACCATAGTGAAATAATTTTCTTAGGACAAGTTATATACAAACGTTTTATTTTTGTTTATTTTGAATTATTTTAGTCACACAACCGCAGAGGTGAAATTTGCCAGTCAGAACAGTCGTGTATTATGAGTTACTATACGCATTCACCTCCAAGTGAGTTTACTATTTATTCCCTTTGAAACCAAAAGATATAAGATGGCCAATTCTTCCCAATAATAACTTGGTTATATGGCATCTATAGAATATATGATTCTCGACAATAGAATAAGGGCCGCCGTGCTTATTTCATTGGGTCTATGGACAGTTTCTATGGCGCAATTTACCCAAAACTTGCCACTGTAGAAACAAACCATACTATTTTTTAATCATACACCACCAGAAAATTTAACGCAAATGTGACCAATCACTAGTTTCCCTGGAATTTAATAAATGGGAATTTCTCAAAAGTGGGTTAAAGATAGGTGTGGGCAAATTTATCTATTTCGGTCGTATTTACATTTGTATATAATTAAAGTTTGTGTTCAACCTCATATATACACTTAATAAGATTGTATTTATGGTTTTGGTTAGACATATTCTATGTTGGGGGATTTCCGGGGTACACTAGGTAAATTAAATTCTAAGTTTAAATTCGTGTTTTGTATTTTTTAATTTTTGAAAAAATAAGTAAATATTTCTTTCTAATCCTAAGTTCTTAAAAAACATATCATCAATCAACATGAGCCTTCAATTTTAAAAGCAGTTTTTATTTACATGGCAAAAAACAAGCTTAAATATAGTTATCATAGAAAGATCACCTTGAAAATTTAAATTACCGAAGATTGGCGTTATATAACGTCCAATAAAAGGTGATAAAATAAATTTTAAATCGACATATTCACAGCTACACGCAATATATCGTACATGCGTAGCATTTGCCATATAGCTTAACACAATTAATTAAAGCAGCTGTTAGATTGTAAAATAAAAGATAGTAGTAGACTTTTATATATTTAATTCATTTTACGCAAGTTTTTATAAGTGAGCATGGAATGCAAGAATGTACAGGCAGACATACCGATCATGGAATAATTCACAATAGTAAACCTGTTACAATCATAATTCAGGAACATATCTTCGTTTTTAAAGGAATTACCCTAATAAATGTTTTCTTTCTTTTAATTGGAACAGAGTGTTTAATGGTCTAACATTTTACCAAATCTGATTTAAATTGGAGCTGCCGTTCAAGCAATATGCGCAAAAAAGCTATTTTTTTAGAAAAAATACCACTTTGGTTTTTAACGTCTCAGGGGAATTCCCCTGGATTTATTATCCAAAATTTTAGTTTCTGAATATGTAGCCCATGTTGTCTAACAAATAACAATGTTTGATTGCGCATACATGTTTTATTCTTGTAGATGTCGACATGGCATGCCTGTAACAATCATGATTTAACAACAAAAGCTTTTATTTTTAGGATATTTCCCTAAGTAATTTTTTTAATTCTTGTAAGTGTTAAATCAGTTACTAATGCACTTACATTTTATCAAATCTGATTCAAATTGGAGCTACCGTTCAAGCGCTATGCGCACATAAGCTCAATTTTTACGAAAAAATACCGGTTTGGTTTTTAACATGCCAGGGGAATTCCCCTGAATTTATAATCCAAAATTTTGGTTTCTGCATATCCAGACCATGTTGTCAAAAAAATAACAAAGTCTTATTGCGATTTTACTATTACTTCTGGTAGATGTCGGGGCGATATGGCATGCCTGTAACAATCATGATTTGACAACAAAATCTTATTTTTTAGGGTATTTTCCTAGGTAATTTTTTTATTTCTTTTAAGTGTTCAATCAGTTACTAATGCATTTCCATTTTGTCAAATCTGATTTAAATTGGAACTATCGTTCAAGCGCTATGCGCAAAAGAGCTATTTTTTTAGAAAAAAATACCGTTTTGGTTTTTAACGTACCAGGAGAATTCCCCTGAATTTATCACCCAAAATTTTAGTCTGTGCATTTCTAGACCATGTCGTCTAACAAATTACCAAGTTTTGTTGTGAATCCATTACCCCTTTTGGTAGATGTTGGGTTCACAAATCATACCTGTCAAGCGTTTGACGAAAAAAAAAACGGACAAAAACAATATGTGTCCCATTTTTCCAAATGGGACCCATAATAAATGAAGAATAGGTTTGTTTTAAAGCAACCATCACCGAAAATAGCGCTGTCAGCAAACTCGCTGTAAAAACTGAAACCAATATACCTGTCCACGTCGACTTTGTTTTACTGTAGCCTCGTACTATACAGAAACGAATTGTTCCATCAGTTAGAATGCCATGGGCGGGTGAAATGCAAACAGCAAGTACAAGCAAAATTCCAAAAATATTCGTAAGTCTTCCGACGTTCTCCTCGCTTTCAATGTTTGCGATCCAAGTGGAAAAACTTCCCAAGAAAAATATCATTCGTAAGTTCAAAAGACAAAAGTAAAATTGAACAGACCAGTACAAAGGTGACTTCAAGCATTGGATTAACGTGATTTCACTGGATTCAGAATGTATTTCTTCCTTAGCTTCGTTTTCTTTTTGCACTTGTGATTCCAGTGGTTTAGACGAATTCGTGTTGTTTGACATATCTGCAGCACTCGCTTTCGATTTGTAACCAAAGCATTTCGATTTGACGCCCAACAGCTCGTAAATTCCATATCTTGGATTAGTGGTCGTGTCAGAAAACCATTTGCGTGGCATAAGAAGGAAGGTAGATATCAAGGGATAGAAACTGATGATTACATATGCTATAGAAATTGACTTCAGACTTATCCCAGAGTCGTAAGCTATCTTAAACATCAAAAACACTAATGTTCCCGAGTCAAATGACCCGTTTATAAGCGTAATAACAGACGCTTGAGCTTTCCCGGCCACTTTCCCAAGCTGGATATTTGCCATAAGAATGTTGAAACCCCCAATGGTAAAAAGCAACATCGATGGAAACACAAGGGTGGAGGAGGCGCCGGACGATACAGCAAGCAATACCGCAGCTATCTTGATCAAAATTGAAGCAAGAGTACGTTGGATCCATGTTCCGTATTTATCCAATATAAACCCTCCGAGCGGTAATGATAATTGTGCGGCTGCAAGTGCGACTGTAAAAACCAAATTCAGCATTTCCTTGCTTTTGTCGCATTGTGTAATGGTTGAATCTCCATTAATCACAGTTAAATTCATGTTTTACAGAGTTGCATTTTGGCTTGTACCAGTAGAATTATTGTTGCATAGGTACGAAAAGTAATTCTCCCTCTTTAAAACATATTCCAATGACGGCCACCCGAAAATGACTCCACCAAACACAATGCACTCCAGACAGCCACTTACAATGCTTACACCTTGTTGTACTTTCATATTTAGACTTCTGAAGAAAAAAAAAAAACCTTACAAAGTAGAAACACGAGTTTGTTGTTGTTGCTCTGCTTACTCCCAGGCCGATGTGCAATTTTGCCTTTTATAGAACTTAACAAACAGTTTAGATGTATGCTTTTAGATGTATATAAATATGTATACTTTATAGCCTATAATATTTCTACAATATGCTCCTAAGTTACATTTCCAAACTTAATAACTATATTTTATAATATACAACCCAAAAAATTTTCAACTTGATTTTAGCACTTTTTGTTTGCCTAACCTACAATAGTTAGTATTCGACATTAGGGCAAACATTATTACTCACTAAAGTTATAAACATATTTTAATTTTAATTGAAGTTATTAAGTCTTAAAGACTCAGTGCTTTATTACGTCTTTTCTTTGAATGGAATTTTATTTTTACTCCTTTATTAGCGTCACGCTAGTAGTTTTCCTGTAACTTTAATTTTACAAAACAAACTCGTTGAATTCTTTACATTTTCCGATATTTTTTTTTGGTAAAAAAAGGTCGAGGTAAACAGGCCAGTTAAGACTCCTAAAGTTTTAACCTTATTGGATAACATGTTTTAAAAAGTAAACTGGTGACCGTACATGCCTGTCACGAGCGTGACGCAGAAAAAATAGAAAACCGTATAAGGCTGGTTACTTGATGATGGAAGAAATTGCAGCCTTAATAAACTGCCCATGTGTTAGCAATTTGTCTCAATTTCTCCTCTTACGTCCGATTTTGTTTAATTAAAACGCTTTTTCGAAAATAGTTTAATCCAAAAAAAAGTTTAATTGGCAGAAATTACGAAATAATGACCTTTGAAAATGCAGTGCACATAGTAAGTATAATTTAGTTTATTCTGTTTTTACTTTTAATATCAAATAAAGAAAAAAAAACAGTGCACAGGAGCAGGAAAAAGGGCCTAACAAATCATTTGAAAGAAAGTGGATTTAACTAAATGAATATAGCGGATGCGGCCGCCAAACCAAAGGAATGGTTACCTGGTTACCTGTATATATTACCTGAATGGTTACCTGTAGGAATGGTTACCTGGTTACCTGTGGTTACCTGAATGGTTACCTGTATATAACAACCGTTGGTCTTATTTGTTCCCCTCCAAACAAAATAAATTTTATAGCTTTGTGTTAATCACGCGTTCTACTCTACTTCGGTTGTTACGCAATCCTGACGAGACTTGACCTAAATAGCGAACTGCATTGTGTCAACATGTTTTGTAACCACGCAGCAGAAGCAGCAGTGAAAATCGTAAAATATAAATCATGTTGGGTCACCGAAAACGAGGTTGCAAACGGTTTCGTTACCTGAGATTGAGAATATAATATTTCATGTTGCTCCGATTACGGATTTATAGTTTTATTTCAATAGGTCCAACTGAGGTCGGCTATGCTAATTCTTATGTATAAGTTAACGAAATCACGGGCGTATGGTGCTTCCAGTGAATACGTTTCGCACCGAGATTCTCACACACATCAGACACTCGGCAAAAAAGGGCTTTTATTCCTTACATCTATCTAATCTCTTTCTAAACTCGCACCACCTTCAGCAAAACAATTAAATGGTAAACAACTGTTTCGATCCTCTGCATTTCGCTTGTTATTTAAGAGATTATTATAATCAGTATGATGGTGTCAAATCAGTGCGAAGTTACGGCAAAAGGATGAAGGCAACATCAAGACACTCACAACCACAGAGTTATTCACTTAGGGTATAAATATTTAAAAGACTTTTAGATTAATCCTGTGGTTTAATTTAAATAGTTAAAGCTTTACGAATTGCATGTTAGTTGTTAGTGTGTGGTGAGTAAAAGGTAAAATTCGTTCAATTTTGTAAATAAAACAGGTTGAGGTTAAAGTTAGAGAATCATTTCTAATTATTATTTCTGGAACATCCTGCGTCACTAACTCTGTCTTAAGATTTTTCAGCCGTTTGCATATTAAACAACCTGTTTAATAAAAGTCAGTGGTGTTGTTAAATTAACTTGCACTTTTAATCGGTACTTTTTGGACTGTAAGCAGTAGAAAACCAGTGTTTTCGTTTGGATCAGCGTCCAAAATATTAAGAAGTGTCAACCAAGCAAGTGTTAACCATCACTATTTGTAAAATCCATTTTAACTCTACGCTATATGAACAAACTTGCTTAGTATATCTTATACAAAGTGTATATATTTTGTTTCTGGAAGCGACATGCCCTTTAATGTCGAATATTAACTCTTTGTAGGTTCATCATCAAACAAAAAGTGCTAAATTGAGTTTAAAAATTTAAAAATATTAGAAAAAACAGAAGCATATTGCAGAAATAATATACGCTGTATAAACACTTTGTATAAGATATACAATGCATGATTAGGAAGACAACTATATGTAACACAATGGTTTCTGCATTCCGCAACATATAGAGTGCAGTAAAAATGGATTTTACAAATAGTGATGGTTAGCATAAAGTTGGCACTCTCTAGTTTAGTATATGTATAGGAAACATACATCTAAATATTCTTTAGTTCTATAAACGACAAAATTGCACATGACCTCGCCAGTTGCCTCAGTGCAACAACAACAAACTCGTGTTTCTACTTTGTAAGTTTTTTTTTATTTTCAGAAGTCTAAATATGAAAGTACAACAAGGTGTAAGCATTGTAAGTGGCTGTCTAGAGTGCATTGTGTTTGGTGGAGTGATTTTCGGCTGGCCTTCATTGGAATATGTTTTAAAGAGGGAGAATTACTTTTCGTACCTATGCAACAATAATTCTACTGGTACAAGCCAAAATGCAACCTTGCAAAACATGGATTTAACCGTGATTAATGAAAATTCAACCATTACACAATGCGACAAAAGCAGAGAAATGCTGAATTTGGTTTTTACAGTCGCACTTGCAGTTGCACAATTATCATTACCGCTCGGAGGGTTTATATTGGATAAATACGGAACATGGATCCAACGTACTCTTGCTTCAATTTTGATCAAGATCGCTGCGGTATTGCTCGCTGTATCGTCCGGGGCCTCCTCCACCATTGTGTTTCCATCGATGTTGCTTTTTACCATTGGGGGTTTCAACATTCTTATGGCAAATATCCAGCTTGGGAAAGTGGCCGGAAGAGCTCAAACGTCTGTTATTACGCTTATAAACGGGTCATTTGACTCGGGAACATTTGTGTTTTTGATGTTTAAGATAGCTTACGACTCTGGGATAAGTCTGAAGTCAATTTCTATAGCATATGTAATGATCAGTTTCTATCCCTTGGTATCAACCTTCCTTCTTATGCCACGCAAATGGTTTTCTGACACGACCACAAATCCAAGATATGGAATTTATGAGCTGTTGGACCTCGTCAAATCAAAATGCCTTTGTTATAAATCGGACGAAAGTGCTGCAGATATGTCTACGAATTCGCCTGAACCACTTGAATCACAATTGCAAAAAGAAAACGAAGCTGAGGAAGAAATACATTCTGAATCCAGTGAAATCACATTATTACAATGCTTAAAGTCACCTTTGTACTGGTCTGTTCAATTTTACTTTTGTCTTTTGAACTTACGAATGATATTTTTCTTGGGAAGTTTTTCCACTTGGATCGCAAACATTGAAAGCGATGCAAACGTCGGGAGACTTACGAATATTTTTGGAATTTTGCTTGTACTTGCTGTTTGCATTTCACCCGCCCATGGCATTTTAACCGATGGAACAATTCGTTTCTGTATGGTACAAGGCTACAGTAAAACAAAGTCGACGTGGACAGGTATATTGGTTTCAGTTTTTACAACTAGTTTGCTTACAGTGCTATTTTCGGTGATGGTTGCTTTAAAACAAACCTATTCTTCATTTATTCTGTTCGTATTTGCGCGATCTTTTGTCTACGCCAGCACCATCACATTTGTCGCTTTCGCTTTTCCTTCGCGACACTTCGGCACTCTTTTCGGCATAAGCACGATGCTGGCTGGAATTTTTGGATTTTTACAGTTTGCCATATTTTCCCTTGGCATCTCGGTCGATAAAGATTTTACTATTGTGAATTATTCCATGATCGGTATGTCTGCCTGTACATTTTTGCATTCCATGCTCACTTATAAATACTTGCGTAAAATGAATTAAATATATAAGTCTGCAACTATCTTTTATTTTACAATCTAACCGCTGCTATAACTAAATTCTTGCTTTAAGGCAAATGCTACGAATGTAAGATATATTGCGTAAAGCTGTAAATATGTCGCTTTAAAATTTATTTTATCATCTTTTATTGGGCGTTTTACGCCAGTCTTTGGTACTTCAAGGTGACATTTCTATGAAAACTATATTCAAGCTTGTTTTTCGCCATGTAAATAAAAAATGGTTTTAAATTGAATGCACTTGTTGATTGATCATAGCCTATGTTAATTAAGAATTTTGTGTGTTGCATATTACAGAGAGATCGCTTTCGAATAATTTAGGGTAAATACTAACACTTCGTCGTCATTTCTTATTTATAGCCAGATGGATTTAGTTTCATTCGCATTAAAGAAATTAAATATATTACGGGAGTATACAGAGTAGCGATATAAGACATGTACACAAGGTACACCGGTGTGGATATAAATCCTACAGAATAGCTTTGTGAAATTAGTAACAAATCTACGAAATGGATATAAGTCCCACCATTGAAATTAGCAATCGATTTGCTTAACGAATAAACAGGAATCAAATATGACAATAGAAACAAATAAATTTAAAGTGTATTTTTATATTATTACGGGATTTTGAAGGATATTTTAGTTTGTGGGTGGAATTCCCGGGGTATTTTGGGTCATGAATTCTAGGAATGTTTTTTGATTTTTGGTGTAGGCCTACATCCTTAAATTTCTTGGAAACTTAAAGTAAACATTTCTTTCTAATCTGAAAATATCGGCGATAAATCCAACAATGCTTAAAATAACCCTATTTTTCTCACTTTTTCAGATAGCAGGAGTTGTGCAATCTAAATAAAACTTTCAGGAATGTTAGCTAACGTCGTCCAGATTTGCAATGATCTGACACAAAATAAAAAGACTACTTCATTGGTGATGTTTAAAATGGGGAGTGTCTATAGTTGAGATCGTTTTTTGTATGTAAGTCGGTATATGTATCGGTCGCGTTAACCATTCGGCCACACGACCGTGTGGCCCGAAAGCGTGGACCAGAGCCTCATTACACGGGTTACCGTGAGATTATCGCGCCCATGTCCATAAATTAACGTTTTAAAGGTTCATTTTAGCTTAATTCCAATATTTCGTCGTGATACTGTTATTTGCAGTCTTTTTTGGTATTGGTAATATTACCCAAGCAAAAATTAAAATCCCTTTAGTTTTGGTTAAAACTGTGTTAGTATTGTTATTATTCCAAGAAACATCTAGCACTGTCTTGCGGCACAGTACTGTGTCGCGGCACACTGGTTGCGGAGCACTGTTCCAGACCAGGTATGGGCAACATACGGCACGCGCGTGAAGGGATTTTGACCCTACCATGTAAATAAGATATTGAATAGTATTTATGTAATAATGCGGTCCACAAAAAACTTAATTTGTCCTCAACTGGCCCGCTGACTAGAGAATTTGCCCACCCCTGTTCTAGACGATGGGAGGTTTGAATTTATGCTTGAGTTACTAAAGTTTTTATATCGGGGAAGTACCGTTATAGTAACTCTCGCTTACGCCCTTTCTCGTACTGTAAGCTCCGTAGTAAATTTCGCGGTGAGTCGTTGGGGATAGGATAAGATAGGACAGTGATGGCAAACCTATGGCACGGCGTAAAATGTTTTTTATTACAAACTTACGGCCAACTTTAAACCTATCTTTATTCAAAACCAGCTTCGATTAAAGCCCTTGTGGAATTATATGATATACATTATCTCACTCGTTTTATTAAATATTTCTACGGATCAGTTGTTCTTGAAAAGATGCCAAGTGAAAAGAAGTTACAATCACATAATGAATCCATTATTACGTATGGACCTGCCAATGACGACACAGTGCCATTTTACCAAGACAATTATAGTTTTTACTGTAGTGCTCAGGTCGTGTACCACTGTAGCAGTCCTCTAGCCAAGCGGTTTTTAACTTGAAGCGGAGTCGTATTTAATTATATCTGTTAGTTAGCCTAGCATAGTTTAGCTTAACTTATTTAACATTTAAACAGCTTGAATGTATACTAAAGGCAATACAACTGATCTGAACATTTTGTTCAGCTACACTTAGTTTCTAAAAATGTAAGAAGTAGACGAAAGCTCGAACAAAATGTTCAGATCAGTTATATAGTGGCTTTAAATTTATATTCAGACTGTTTAAAACCATCAGTTATGTGCCTTAACTAAACATATGTGCCTAGCCCTAAACTAAACATTGTTTGGGTCATCGTATTCTTGTGAACAGCTGTTTTCGACTATGAACTTTATTAAATCCGAGAGAAGAAATAGACTTACAGATGACGAGTAGTGCGTGTGTCACACTCAAATTCACAAAGTATGATCCATCAATCAACAAGTTATCTGCAACTTTACAACAGCAGAAATCGCATTGATTTCGTAAAAACTTTATTATTCGAACCTTAAGACCCGCCTCCGGTGTCGTATAACATTTGGTCTTCCCGTAAAATTCGATTCCCCCTTTGTTACGTATGAGTGGTTGTTATGGAAAAGACCGGAGTAATATCAACCGAAATGTTATTTTCTTTATTACACAAGTTTAATGCATTTTAAGTGTTGCTTTGTTATATAAATTAAATCGTATAATTTTGCATTAGCCTACATTTTATATTTAGTTGGATTGCAGGTAGTTAAGATCGCTTAGGTCTACATAACATTACTAAGCAATTGTATCATGAGGGAAGACCGAATTTTGCCTGGAGGTGCCTGGAACAAAGCCATAGTAGGCCTATAGTCGTGCGTTGGCTACGTGTGATCTATTTACCACAAGTTTTGGCCGAGGTAGTTTGTGTCTAATCTAAACGTTTTTGTTTATTGAAAACTGATGTTTATGAAACGGTTGGCACGCCGAGACAGACAAATTCATTTCAGGCTGCAAATGTGGCATGCGGCCTCGAAAAGGTTCGCCATCACTGAGATAGGATATTCATGTTTATCCCCGTGAATGGGAAAACCAAGGGGGTTAACACACGGGCAATCGTCAGATCACCTCGCGCACATCGTCGGGTTACCGGAGCTATGCACTGTGTTGTATATGATAGATACGTTCCTTCAATTTGGTAGAACCCAGTAATCCGCTGGGTTCAGGCAATGTCTGTAAAGCGGTACATCTAAATACTACAGGACCGCTTGGACTGCTTGGTTTAAACCGCCAAAGTTTAAGATGTGGCTTCCAGAGCAGCCGCCGCTCCTGTTCTGGCAAGATCGCCAGAATATAATTAAACAAATTAATGTGTTTTAACTGCATCGAAAGACCAGACGCGTGTGACCAGTAAATTCAGCAAGAATTCGACATTTTTTCTTTAGGTTAATGAACTTCTCGACGCTGACACTGTATTCCTGTCAGCAGAGTGGCGCAGCGGAAGCGTGCTGGGCCCATAACCCAGAGGTCGATGGTTCGAAACCATCCTCTGCTAGTGCTGTGATCGTATAGTGGTTAGTACTTCACGTTGTGGCCGTGACAACCCAGGTTCGAATCCTGGTCACAGCAATTTTAAATATTACCAACTAAGATTTTCCAAAAAATATATATTTTTAAATTTTCTGAAT
>CH002431.1:197462-229141 GCA_000149265.1 Ciona savignyi | reverse complement strand
TGGGGGTGCCTGGAAACAAAGCCTAGTAGGCCTATAGTCGTGCGTTGGCTACGTGTGATCTATTTACCACAAGTTTTGGCCGAGGTAGTTTGTGTCTAATCTAAACGTTTTTGTTTATTGAAAACTGATGTTTATGAAACGGTTGGCACGCCGAGACAGACAAATTCATTTCAGGCTGCAAATGTGGCATGCGGCCTCAAAAAGGTTCGCCATCACTGAGATAGGATATTCATGTTTATCCCCGTGAATGGGAAAACCAAGGGGGTTAACACACGGGCAATCGTCAGATCACCTCGCGCACATCGTCGGGTTACCGGAGCTATGCACTGTGTTGTATATGATAGATACGTTCCTTCAATTTGGTAGAACCCAGTAATCCGCTGGGTTCAGGCAATGTCTGTAAAGCGGTACATCTAAATACTACAGGACCGCTTGGACTGCTTGGTTTAAACCGCCAAAGTTTAAGATGTGGCTTCCAGAGCAGCCGCCGCTCCTGTTCTGGCAAGATCGCCAGAATTAATTAAACAAATTAATGTGTTTTAACTGTATCCGCGTTTAATCAAGAATAAAATAAATTTTCGTGAAGTGAGTACAGTAAGCTCGGAAGAAATATAATACAAAACCGTACGCAAAAGCTGTTGTTGTATATTATAAAAAAAAAATATTGTGTTATAAGTGCATATATTTATGTTAGTTCTGTGTGCCATGACTGTCCTTAACACTTGATAAAAATGTATTCTGTGTAGCACAACACACACAGCGATAGTAGATTTGATGTTGCTGCCTTTTTTCGATTAAATAATTCCCTCACTTTATGTGTTTTCGTACAGGCCAAAAAAATTATTTTTAAAGTAATTCAGAGCACATAGGCTACGTGCTAGTTATTTGTGCCCTTTGTCCAGGCAATTTAAAGGCAAATAATCAATCTAGTGGATTATGTAGAAACAATTTTTATTTAATAAACTACAACACATTGTAATTTAATCATGAGGTCAATTTATCTGATGATAATATTTAATAGTAATATACCCATATTCTCAAACACACTTTTTTTCTTCCGAGTCATCTGTAGATAACTATACATGAATCCTTTAATGGGAATTTACCCACCCGAACCATACACTTACAGCCATTACCGATTATGAGATAAAACTAACCAGATATGTTCAATATTTCAAGAGAAGCTAAAATTAGAGCAAAGTTTCATGATGGTTAACTGTCAATTTTGCTGTTTACAAGATCGAACAAAAGCAACATCAAATTCTCTTATAGTTGATGCACTTCAACAAGTTATCAAGTCACTTTTAACAAAGGATTCCGATGGTTAAGTAGAATTTGAATTCACCCTTAATAAAGTTGCATGTGAAAAAATAGCCACTTAGCAGTATGCTGTGTATGCAACAGTAAAAAATTTTGTGGTCATTTGTGACAATTTTAATATTGCTTGGACATATTATTTTAAATATTAATATATCAAGGTTTGGCATGTATGTATTAATCCTGTGCGTGCATATGTAATTCCTTATAAACTTATCCCATACATCGATACCCATAAACCCCTGTGATGCAATTCATAGTCACATTATAACAAAAATATTTCTTTTTTCTATGAACTTGGCAGGCAATTTTGTTATCTAGGCCCCATAATTCTTAGCTTGACACCTAAGCTAATTTCAGATATTGTAAAGTTTCGAGCACAAACTGAGAAATTGGAAGTTCTACAGAAAGCAGTTAAAGAGATGCAGATGAAAGTCAAAGCCCACCAGGATGAAAACCACTTGCTCAAAGCAAATGTAAATGAAGAAAAACGTAGGTCTGACCAGTATAAGCACAAGCTACAAAAGTAAGTTTTTAAAGTTAAAGATAATATTTATTGAATCATAAATGTGTGATAATACTAAGTGTCTGACCTTTTTAAAACCAGATTTTGATTTAGTCAGCTTTGCCTACACAGTGCATTAGTCAACAATGTTGTCCATAATAAGATAGGTGCTGAGACCAATCATCTACCAGACTAATTTTTTACATGGTTGTGTATTTGGTCAGGACATTTAACTTCTTTGCCTTGATCTCGTAGATTTTTATAAATCAGAATACCAATTCGTACTGTACTGGAATACTTTATTCAGCCTAAAATGGTTAGAGGAAATCTGACTACTCATATGAGTAAACCTTTTGTTATGTCACATAGACAGTTCAGCATGAGTATTTTCATGTTTTTTATTAATATTGTACAAAAGGAATACTGGTATTATTATTCATTTTTAAATAACAGAAAATGTCCCTATCATCTGGCTATGTCTTATTTTGTTATAAATTCTTATCACAGAGCCCAAGAAGCATTAATTCAACTCCACAAGTTTAATCAAGCTATTTCTAAAAATAGTAAGTAGGTTTCAATGTGCATCTTCTTACTACATGCAGTTCTTATTGTTGGTGAAGGACAGAATGGATATTCAAAGAATATTCATGTTTATTTCATGTAAGGAAAAACGCAATAGGCGTTATCATACAGGCAATTGTCGAATTACCTCGCGAATACTTAAGGGAGCATTCTCACACATGTTATCCTTGCACCTACCGTCTGAATATCATAGCTATCTGAGCGTGTTCTGTATAATTTAGACTTTCTTTAAAATTTAAAACCTGTAGGCTACTCACTGGGTTTAAGCAATGTGCGCTAAATACCTTATCCAGGAACTTTTACCTTTTTTTCGAATATTATCACATGGGCAATCCTCAGATTACGCTGTGAATAAATAAAAAAGCATTCCCACATGGGTAACCATCAGATTGTATACCGGAGCTATAATCCACATATATGATTCAGACTTACTAGCTAATGACCAGTTTTGATTTATATATATATATATGCGGTAATATTCCATTTAGCCACCGAGTCACTGCTCTTTTCCCGAAGTTCGGGAGAAAAGGACAAAGAATCTTCTTTGGTTTTGGCTCCCGACACCTGCCAAGCTGAAAGCGATGATGCCAACTTAGCAAACTTAACCATCATCAAGAATACCGCCTCAATATCAGAAGACCACAGTTTTACAAAACCTTTGCCCAAGCGTATACGGCTCAGCAAAACTAGCTTTCGAAGCGACCGCCTGAAAAAAGCAAGAAATGAAAGAATGTCACAGGATGTTAAAGAAATAGAAACAATAAAAGAACCCGAAAATGATCTCGATGAAACCTGTCTTCCTGATCATGCAGATATAGGCACACATGTTTCGAACGGTGAAAATAAAATTGTATATTTGAATATTTTTGTGAACTCTCTAAACAGGTTTGAACAGATAACCGGAATGGTTTAGAATACGACTTTTTTATTCCTTGTTTTATAAAAGTACCGGGTTAGTCACGCAAAAAAATAATATTTTAGTTAGTTCCCTAGAGCAAATAGATCATCAAACTGAAATGGGTCAGGTGGAACTATCTAATGGGGTAAATGTCTTAATTTGTAGTTTTGTGGGAAGTGTCCTGGTGTCCATTTCGCACAGAGTGTTTTGCTTATGATACAGACTTAAGTTAAATGATCTATCCTTATATATCTATCTATATATACTCTATATACTTCATCAATTACTTTTATTTGTAAATCTGCCATTTTATTTCTTTTTTTTTTCTTTTTTTTAAGTCTTTTCACGTTCACTTTTCCATTTAATTCACAGATGAAGAATTTTGTATTCCTGCTTCACCTGTTCTTAGTGGATATTCCGGTAGTTTAAAACAGACTTCTTTTCTTTGTGGTCAAATGAAAACAACTGTCGTTCAAAATGATCTCGGACCTGCCAGTCCAAGTCTTCTACCAAATGTAAATATTTAAACTCTTTGTATTCTTAAGGTGTTCGGTGTTGGTAAAATTAAACATTAGTTCAAGCTGTTTTATCCGTTACCTCTTTAATGTCAGTAATCGATAATGGTGAAACTGCCAGCGCTATTACACCGTAGTCATTGTATTTTTAATTTCCAAATTTAATATGCATTGCTCGGCCATTAGGGTAGCTTTTTAGCCAAAAGTTAGTTGGTTCAAAACCAGCTGTTTGAATTAGTTTGTGTTTTTATAGGTATAACTAAAGTTGGTTGAGTAATGGGTTTAAGTTAAACAGTGGGAACAATCATGTACAACACACTTCAATAGCTATGGTAACCCTGACATGGGTACATGGTTATCTAATCATTTACCATGTAAAAAACATTCTTTTTCGCATTCATAGGTATAAAACCCTAACAATCCTATAACCTAATAACATTGTTGAAAATTATCAGGTATAGAGATACATCAAAGAAGAGTATTGCCAAACAAATTTATTGTACCATTTAAGCTAATGAATAACTTGTTTAGGCTGGACAAAGTGAAGCAGTTTCTATGAAGAAAATAAATTTTGAAAGCAGTGAAAGTGAAAGTGGTAAGCAGAGATAGCTATTTGCTCAGTACATCATGTTGATTTAATCTGTTACATTAATAGTTAATTTCACACTCTCGTCTACTATAAAAATTATTTTTAAATTCTCAAGTTGTTTCTGTCAGTCCTTTTGTATTTAAGTAATTGTGTGTTTAACAGTACTGGTTGTCACTTTTAGTTTATTTTAGAATTGGATTTGTTTTGGCCTATCCGCAGTTGTATAACAGAACCACAAAGGTAGGTCTTTGGGAATCCAAAACCTATCTTTACCCCAATGTTATTCATATAATCCATCCCAAGAATGGTTCTGCAAAACAAGGTTACATCGTTCATTACATAAAATTTAAACACCTTTTAGATTCCGATTTTTCAAATGAAGAATTTGGTAAACATAAAAGCATAACCTCCTACCAACATCGGATCAGGAAGTCCTTGTCTCCAATTGAACTACTCGATTCAAACTCAGAGGTTTGTTAGTTGTAACATAAACCACTTTGGACGAAGGCAAATCTTTTATTTTGGGCAACACTGAAAGGAGGGAAAGCGAAAAGGAGGGAAACTGCACCTAAAATTACGAAAACTAATTTTAACCCTGCCCTAAACAATAAGTTAACCGCAGGACTAAGCTTAATACCAACTTCATGTTTAAAACTATCTCTTATGTCATAATTTATTTTAGTGTGTAGTTTTCCTCCTTCCCTCCTTTTAGTTTTCCTCTTTTTGTTTAGGACGAAAATGCTGACAAGAGAGAAGCGTACGACAGTTTGAATGAGTTGTTTGATAAAACCGATGAAGCAGTGCCCAACATTTCCAACCTTGATGACACAAGATTAGAAGTGAACGTGGAACGCTTGGATTTGAGAGCATTGGATAGAAATCATACATACCAACAAAATCCGAAGAAATTTGATTACGACAGTGACGATTTTCAGGACAAACCAAAAATAAGAACAGCTAAACCTTTTTCTCCCAAAAATAAATCACTAGAGTAAGTGTATTGCTTTTACTATGCAAGCATTATATAGTTTATTGACTACTAATTAATAATTTTATGTATTAATTTGTGGTAGTTGTATGGTTGTTACTTTAGATTGTTTTTAAATCATTTAACTCTGAGGTAGTATTTGGTATCCTTCTTACTAACAACTCAAAAAAATGTCCCTTATAATATGATTTTTAATTTTTTGTATTATAGCACACATGTTAGTTTCTGTATGTTACTCTGAAACCCTAGCATTTTACCTTTCACTTTTAGTGCGAATGAAAAGCTTTCTTGCTTATCTTCCGAAGATAGTTTCAATGTTGCTCCAAAGAATGACGATGCTCCACAGTTCAAATATCAGAGTGTGGTTCGAAAACGAGCGGAAAGAGCCAAACTTGGCGCAACAGCCTGCGCTCAATGCGAGAAATATTACAGGTAGAGTTTAATATTAGAGTCAAAAAGATGCTTGCTTTGAAGTGAGGTTCTTTTTGGAGATGAAATTCCTTTCCATGTCAACACAACTAGCTATTAAAGAAATGTCATCATAATAATATACTCATGTTTGTTTAGAATACGATTTGATATTGCTACCTTGTTTGTTTAAAACCCTCATTAAACTACTGGGTGACACAACTAACCAGGTACCAGCTATCTTTAATCCCACCATGTTTCGGCTGATAGTCCAATGTGTTGCAAATAAGTTAACCTGTCGAAATCAAAATGCCAGTGCCAGGAAAAAGCTACAAAACTTCCCAAAACACTAGTATTTTTAAGAGCACTTTTGTACTGTTCAGAAGCACTTCATACAATTTAATAGGTTAATTTTTGCCACAATTATACCTCCAATCTCATATCCTTGACAATTATAAATTTAAACTTTGTGTATTCCTTTTCATTTTATAACCACTCACTTTGCAAGCCATTAAATTTAAAGTAATATACCGATCCTTTGTTATTTTTACAGTGATTTGCCTCCGGAGGAACAAGCGCAAAGAATACGCGATGTGTGTCGCCATCGGCATGAGTATGCTCCTCCAAAAAGTCCGGAGCACTTCTGGGACATTGGGATTCCTGATACTTTGGAGTGCAAGAGGAGAGGTAAGGATGAGTAGAGCTAGTTCAACTACCATAAGATACATATAATCGGGATAATTATCAACTAAGACAATATAACTTCTACATGGTTGGGCTACTGTTCTTATTTGTAATTACCCCGGGTGGTGATTATCCAGGTGACTGTTGTCCGAGTTGATAATTCATAGTTGTCCTAGTTTGTAGTTGTATGGGTGGTTGTTGTCTAGTTCTGTAAATAATAATTGAATGAGTGGTAGTTGTCAGAGTGGGTGTTGAGTGATAGAGTTAATTCTCGCTCTGTACAGGTTACATTGTAGATGAAGATGATTTGTGTGAGGAAGACGTTAAAAGATTACGTGGTCGACGTAGAAGACGTCCTTATGACGCCACAAAACAATAAGTGGAATTTATCTTTAAGATGTTCATACTCGTACTCATTCCAGGAGATACTAATATTCGACCTTAAATATTACTGTTATTGTTGTTCATCTGTTTTCGCCAATTAATGGGTGGTTAAGTGCGTCCTTTCAGTGGAAAGGTTTATGGCTCAAAAGTGGAACTGGTTGGTTGTGTTCTTGGGCAAGGCCCTTAGTGGACATCGCCTGGACCCATTAGATTATTAGAGTATTCGAAAACTAAAGAAACGTCTAATTCAAATACAGCACATTGATAGCTTTAGCAACGCGACCTGGTACATAGTGCAATTTTGCTATAAAATAACAAAATAATATTAAAAAAAGATTCCGATATTTTTACCTATTGGTAGTCAGGATTGAAATCTTAATAATATTTATCTTTCCGACTTAGTTGTAAAATTCCCGTAATTCCTATTGCCGATTTCTTTTAGTGTGTTATATAGTCTATTTGATTTCATTTTTACGTTCTGCTAGCTAGACAGACGAATAAAAAAATATTTTTTATAATAATAATAAATCTGGTAAAGAAGTAAAACTATAGGTGGAGTCTTAAGTTTAGCAATTCTTAGTTTAATTTTTCTATTAGAAGTGTCGATTGTCTTGTACAATGGACGCAAAGATCGTTTTAAA
This sequence comes from Ciona savignyi, assembly GCA_000149265.1. Taxonomy (NCBI): domain Eukaryota; kingdom Metazoa; phylum Chordata; class Ascidiacea; order Phlebobranchia; family Cionidae; genus Ciona; species Ciona savignyi. The sequence goes on along the minus strand of CH002431.1, from coordinate 221,630 downwards.
TATAAGAAAAGGATAGTCCTGTTTATCCCAGTTTTTGGAAAAAGACAATTAACTACACAGTTAATCGTACGATTTCCTGCCTAAGTGAGCGTTCTCACACGGTTAGTCTTCGGGTCACCGGAGTTATTGCAGTGTAATGTGTATGATTGAGACATTCTTTTAATTTTGGTGGAACCATTAATCCACGGGTTTCAGGCAACGTCCGCGACGCCGTGGGCAAAGACAATCCGACTCGCTGCTGACCAGTTTCATATTTGCAACCGTTCTGCTGAAAGGCAACGCAATAACCTACCGAGCTATTTGGCCGACAAATAAGCAGTATGCAATCATTTTTACTGGAGCACCGCAAACAAATAATGGATAAGACTACGTATCGCACGCAATTCACGAAGTTTCTTTCAACAACAAAAAAACATGTAAGATTTCTAATTAAGTGGACAACTGCCCGTTATTCCTACATTTCGCGTTATCTTTGGAATGCTGAACAACAACATGCTTGGTGCATTTTCATTGTTCGTCATAGAGCTATTTTAGTGTACGTTTAAGTCAAAATTAAAACAAATAGATAGTCGGACACCTTTATGAGGGTTTGGCGTAGAGTTTTGTTGGTTGGCTTTTCGAGCAAAAAGGGCGTTTTACGGCACTGATAATAAATTACATTCGTATTGGTTGCGTAACGCAAATAAGGCAACAATCTGAGTTAAAACTAAAATTACTTAACTAAAGACGTTTCAGGTTCTGCAGTCTTTTCAAAATACACACTTGCTGCAGAATACAGTCTGCGGTTTGCACAATCCTTTGGTTTAAATTCATAAGGATAATCACAGGGGCTGTCTCACCTTTACCGACTCCTTTGTACACAATACGATATTAGCAAATATTTACACAATCTTCAGAAATACACCGGCGAAAGCACTTACCGGGTGGCTGGTTACAGCCGGCATGTTAGTTTGGAACGTAAATAGTTGCCGTGCTTGAAATGGCTAGCCTTTATTTCCGTCCCTTGCGTTCTGGATTCGCTTCTTTGCACGAGAACAAGAACTTCGCGTGTGACCCGAGCTCTCTCGCGTCGATAGTTTGGAAATTATCACTTACGGTAGATTACATCACAGTAAGGGCATGTTATTACCAGTTACAGTGATCTAACTGTAGTGTGTGTCAGGGTTGCCATTTGGCCTTTTTCACGGCCAAATTTCAGAAATTTGGCCGTACCAAAATCGCCACAGACGCGAAAAAAATAGTTTGGCCGTGCGGAAAAATCTGGCCGAATTTGGCCGTATAAGCATATTGTCAAATTTTTAGCCAAAACATCATATTATTTTTACGCTAGAGTAGAAATAAAGGGAAAAAATATATATTTAAATGAATTTATAATATCAATTGTCTTATTTTCCAAATCACAAAGCTGATTATGACGTTTTGAAATAAAATAATAATGGTCGGCATTCCTATATAGTATTTGATTGGGTTCGACAAATCTGGAGGGAATTAAAATTATACAATTTTTGAACAAATATTGAGATAAATAGCCCAATTGGCTAAATTAAATAGTTTATTTTGTACTTGATACAAATTGGCCGAATTTTGGCCGTAAAGCAAACACAGTTTGGCCGTAAAGCAGATTTTCCGTCTGGCAACCCTGGTGTGTGTCTCACGAAAAGTCTTCAAGAGAACAGGTCGTGTTCGCCCAGTTTCGCTGCAAACGAGGTAATCGAAAACACGGCGGCATAATTGGTATACGCTTGATATAGCACAAACTGGTCCCAAACCAAATCGCTATATTTACCATACGTTTCTGTCGTATTTTGCTAGAGGACAGTCGTCGTCGGAAGTTTAACAGAGCGTGAAGCACTGCGAAATAGTTGGTAGAATTGCGATGGTTTAGTTCACTTTCTTGCTTGGTTGGTCCATTACAGCCCGCTGCTTACTGCTTATGTACCGTTTAGGAGGGTTTTGTTAGCAAGTTAAAATGAAAGAAAATATATACTTAGCCTATGGACCTTTTAGAGCCTCGAAAATAAAATAGTAAGTTTCTACCATAAAAAAAAGTTTCGTAAAAGTTTCTTTGCAGTTTTAAGGAGATGAAAGACCGTTGAAATAGTCTATCATAGTATTATTTTAACCACAAGTCATAGAACAATAATAAAGCAAAACATGACTGGTACTCGTACATTGTCGACAGTTTGAGTTGGAAACGATTAGTGGTGGTTCATTCATCACAAATGACACCCAGACGTTTTGTTTTTGTTAACTGTCGCCCACGACAAGGTTTTTATAAATATGATAATATTTTAATGGACTGATTAGGATAAACGTTGCAAACTTTAGTTCCTCGTCTTATGTATAAGGGTTTAGTAATTAGCCATTGTAAGTTTGAGGTTTAGGCAGTTTGCTTGACCGTAAATTGTGGTCGTAGTAATGAAAATTCGTGTTGGCTGCTTTTGTGATAGAACTAACATAAGATATCTAAACTTTCACCTAACCAATTGAATATTATTTAATACAAAAATAATATTTGTATTGGTTTTAAAATCGCTTTGTATTTGTTTGTACTGGCCATTCTAAATAGTATAGGTCATACTCATATAGAAGGAGTCAGGGCCGGTTTTAGGCCGATTTGACCGATTAGATCAAATTGGGCCCCGCACCTTGAAGGGGCCCCGCGCTAGCGTGGGTCTTTTTGTATTACGAGGTTTAAAATACTACTGAAAACGTAAAATAAAAGGTGAAATAATATTCTTTCTCATAATATCATTTTGTTATGCATCGTAACTAAGTCAAATTTATATTTCTGTGTCTGTTTGTTACGTCATAATGAATATGGTTGCGTAACAATATATATTTATATGTTTGAAAGTAAAACAATATATCGTAAATAAGCATCCACATTACCTTTAATTTGTTTTATAGCAAGTATTAAATGTATATTTTTGTAGTTTATGTGTACTGATTTGTATTTATATAAACACCCATAAATTTTGCTATGAAGAGTAGGGGCCCCGCCATCACATTTCTAATTGGGCCCCGCGGTTCCTAGCACCGGGCCTGGAAGGAGTCGCACAATTAAAATAAAAAACGTACTTGCAATTATGGGGCTAATAAACATGCCTGCGTTATACACTTATATGGAATATTATTATACTAAATCAGAACAGCATCACAAAGCAAGATATGTTTAGACTGTGTTCACAGTTTAATAAAGCTTACCGAACAACGCACGGAATTAAGCCTACGCAATTCTTGCATACAATTTGAGATGGTATTTAACCAGGTAAGTGTTTAAAGACTAGAAATGTGAAATGTGTTTGCGTTAAATTTCAGTTGAAGTCTCAGGTTATTGTTTTAAAAAATGTGAAAAGTAGCTAGCTGATACGGACACCAATATTTATTTACCGGTCATAGATTATTTGTGCAAACGTCTAGGTCTATTTCTAGGAAATGTGTTGTGTCAAAGGCAGAAGAAGAAACTGTTGGCAGGGCGAATTTTATTTATTGAAGAAAGCACCGTTCGCAGGTCATAGAGAAGGCAGCCTTGTCAAAAATCTCCCCAGGCATAATTAAAAATAACAGCTACACGAGACACACAGGGAAACACGTTTTGGATTTCCGGTTAAGGTTATGACATCAGTGTGTGAATCGATTTGTTATCCTAGACAAAAACATGATTTAATGGATTAATTTGTTTTTGCGTACGATGATTCCAGAACTGGTATTATTTAATAGGTGATTATACCGTAAATTTTGAAGGAATTAACAATTGTCGAATAATTTAATGGCATTGTTAAAAAAAAACCTTAATTCAGCTAAACGGTAATTACGTTCCGATAAAAAAAGGAGTTCGAGTATGTCGTTCGCTTTTCAATTCACAACAATAGGCGGACGCATTAATATTTTATTGTGTCTCTAGAACACTCACTCTTAGCCTCATATTAGACGTCAGAGCATCACGATCCTTCATGTCCTTTCTTGAAATTCGAAATTTGTCAAAACTATAATGGCAAATTTCCTCTTTGATGCGGAAGCAATTATTCTATATTTAGATCTGTACGCCGGTAATCATTTGCGTGTGTTTCTTCACACAGATTATTTAATTAGACGTAAATTTATTGACAAATCATATTACCAACGGATAAATTGTGTTAAAAATACAGCAGGTAATAATGAGATACAGCGTACGTTAGCGAAGTTATGGAAGTCAAACAAACCATAGGTCGGGAGCATTAGGGTCAAAGTTTAAAATGATATAACAAATTGTATTTAAAAGCCAAGTTAAGATTGGATAGAGTTCAGGCAGAAAACTAATTCCTTGTGGCTGGGAAAGCTACAGCAAATCGTTTGCTCTTTGCATCGGAATTGTGATGGTTCATTGCCTTCGGCGAAATATAGCTCTAATATCAATCTAAACATCAAAAACGCAGGTTATATTCTAGCGTTGATGTTGTATAATATTCAAGTATACATGGATAAGGTGTGGTGTCTTAAACAGCATCGCGGAAAGCGGACTAAGCAAACATTATTGAACTTTGTATCCGCGTTATCGGCAGTTGAGAACATTTAACTGTTTGAATACGACTTCCCGGTTCGTGAGTTCTTTGTCATGTTTACAATTTCGCGTTGTTAAAATAAACAGTCGCCAATTTTAGAGCCCCAGTGACACTGAATGTGTTGGTTCTACAAAGGCAAGAGTGTTTGTCTTGCCAATGAACGAAAGTTTCAAGTAAACTTAATTTGTTTCAGATCAAGTAATAAGATGACTGACTGCAGTAAAAAAGTAGCGCTAGTTTTAGGGGGCTGTGGGAACGTGGGTTCCGGTGTAGTCGGTGGTTTTATCAGAAAGGGATACGGGAGAGTGGCTGTCATATCAAGGGATCCACAAAGATTAGATGCGCTCAGAAATCAAATGGGCCCGGCTGCTGAAAGGGTTGTCTTCGTCATGGGAGATGTTGGAAGCGAGGCGAGTGCAGAAGCTGCACGCAACGAGGTAATTTTGTAGTTGTGTTCGAATCACCATGGGAAGAACATTATTTAGACTTTGCTCTGCTGGTATGCTAATCCTCGAGAACAGCACTTTTCCTTTTCGTGGGACTCGCGTGTGGTTGAGAATCGGGCCAACAGCGGGAAGATTATACGTTCAAAATCAGAGACTTGATGTCTCGCATGTGGAGATTTAGGAAAGTTGCTCCAACCGAGTGGAATGTTATATGCTGTACAAAAATCGTTAGCAACACGCTTAACGGTTACATTACATCGGTAACTACTGTAGTTACTTGATTGTGAGCACGAGTTATCTGACGATAACAGTGATTACTCATACGACGCTTAATCATACAATATCTATCAATTGACTTAGTTTCTGACATTGTTTAAACTATATATTCAAAATTTGCAATTCAGGTGCTCGCCCAATGCGGAGGTCGCATCGATGACATTGTTGCAGCAATAGGATTTCCCTGGTGGCAGAAAGGACCGATTATGTTCCAGGGCAAAATAGATCTGGAATCTGCACTGAACTCTCTCGTTGTTGCTCCGTTCGTAGCTTACAAAACGTTCATCCACCTAGTTAAGGATAATCCGAACGGTTCGTTCACGTTTGTTACTGGTAAGTGCAGCAGTATATTATAGGATAATAAATATTTACATGTTTATCTTTACTCGCGGCTTACTTATCTACAAAAAATGAACACATCTTCTGTATTCGGTGTAATTTTTTGTTTTTTAGTCGATATCACAACACTAAATCAATTTCCTGAACATACATGTATTTGCCAAATTGTAACTAATTTAAGCAGAATGAAAGTGACTATAATGGTGGTTTCCAAAGTGCTGGGACCTTATCAAATCTTTTGTGACCTTATCCAAAAAAGTTGGGTCAATTGAATTTTTAGTCAGCATTTAATCTGTGTGAATCTTTATCCCCATTGTATGTAATGCACCAAACTAACGTATCATTTCATAATATTTATTAGTGTATTTTCGAGTTACATTCTTGATGTAGCCTGGTCGGCTGCCTGGTAATGATATTCAGATCAGAGGCAATGAATGCCGTAAAATAGAGTTTACCCTCGCAGTAAAATCAAACCATTTTACTAAGGTATTTAGCGGCGAGACTTAACGCTGCGTGGGTCTGTTTGATCGAGGGTTTTATGACAAACGCTTGGCCTGGCCTGTTCCTTTAGTTTTAAATTCCAAGATCGATGTGTTCAAGTGTTGTCAAAACAAAACGTTTATCTTGCACGGATGCTTGGACACGAAGACATAAGGTGTGCCAAAATGAAAAACTCTTGTGCAGCTGGTGCCTTCAATGGCTTACTTGATAACCTAACAATGATTGATATTTTCGTCACCATGCAAGCATACGGCCGGCATGAGCTGCTTCAACCAACCACAGTGCTGCTACTTATACTATAATGGTTACTGAAGCATATCAAGCTATAAAAACTAATAGGTTGTGAATTCTTGCTTCTTGGTGTAGTTGCAAGCGACTTATTTTTTTATAAGAATCTGGTAGACTGAACAACGCGGTAAAAATAACATTATACTGTAAAACAAATAGAAAACAAATCCAAAACAAAAAATAACACTAAAACAGAACTAAGAAACTGTGAAGAATATGCCCTTCAAACAAGCACGGGGCCCGCTTTTAGTAAATGGCGTATATAATAGACATATGTCAACCCAACCCATCCTAAACTTACTATAGCTTAACGTAATATATACCCTTTCCATATTTTAATATAAATATTGTAGCAGTATATGTCAACAATGCTTTTTACGATAATCTTTTCTGGTCTAAATCGGTAATGACGTATGCCGTCTGCAAGGACACCGAACAATTTCTGGATTGAAACCATCCGCGTGCTAGACGGTTTTACCCTTAGAAAAGGCACTTAGCAAAATTGTATAAACCAAGTGGGTTAATGGGGTTTAGTACAACTAAAGGAACGTCATAGCCATATACAACCCACTATACAATCGCTCTATAGGAATCTGGTGGGCGTCAGGTATTCTTACGATTGTCCCTCTAATACCTCTCTTGCGTTTCACCATTAATGAGCCTAACACATTAATACCCTATCTTATTTCCTTTCTCTTTAGGTGGGGGAGCTGATATGTACTTGGTTCCTGGGACCGGATTTATGGCAATAGGTGGCGCTGCTTCACAAGGTTTGGCTCGTGTGGCTCTGAAAGAACACGTCAATGATCCGGTGTGTGTGACAGAGGTCAGTTCGTATATACCTTGTACGGTTTAGTGGAAAATACGACAGACTGTAAACATATGTCTAAACCTATTAGACCATTTATCGAGGATAGATCTAAAGATGTAGAAGTAACCAAGTGCACTTGAACACTACGATATGAATCTATTTACACATTTTGGTTTCCAGATCTCGTTCATGCTTGGTGTAACACCGGTGCCTGATCAGATGCCGCCAGCGTTTGATTGGATTTTCAATCAAGACGCCGGTGACGCCGTAACCTCCGCTGCAATCGCGAGATTGGGCCGGGGTAAAACCTCTACAATCACTTCTCTCGATGCACTGAAAGTGCTTGCGACGAACGGCATACTTTAAAGAGGACAGAGATAGGAACATTGTAAAGGCGATGTTTTAAAACCGCTATTCGTTGGCTTGCCGACTCCGCTGTACCGACTTTTATTCTTGGCCACTTTTACCTACTTAAAGATCTAATTTTTGGTTGTTAAACGTTTTCTTAATACTTGTGTTGGATCAAGTCTGTCATATTATTGTCCACACACCCTTTTTTGCTGACCAACAATTCTTCCATTACTAACGTAGTCTAATTACAATTTACTAGAACATATGGCCAACGTAAAATCGGATGAAAATTGTTGGATAACTGTTTATTTTCCATTTTGTTTTTTAGGTGCCTTCTTTCTTGACCTTGCAATTGTCCCAAATTGTTTCTGATTTTTTCGAGATTTAAAAGTTATGTTTTATCAATATAAGAACTAATACATTAGATCTCAACAAATTGATCGGTATTTTCTGCCTAAATATAACTTTTCAGGCAAAAAAAATATATGCAGAAAAAAGTGCTAGGGTCATGTAAAAATGTAAAACATGATGGCAACGGATGGAGTTTTTTTTTAAGTTTAAGCCTTGAAATGGCCAACAGCATTTTAATAGCAATAGTATCAGCCCCGAAAATGTCCGTGTTCTGTCTAAAATTTGCCATCCAGCGCATATATATCGGATCACTTAGAATTTTAGCGTAAAACATGCCGAAACTGATGATAGTTTTTTTATATTTTGAGTTGTGGGGAAACCCCCTGGTACTTTTTGTAAACAAACATGATTATAGGCCTACACATAATCGAAATATCAGTTAGAACCAGAAATTCGAACTGTTTTTTATTTACGATCGTGGTTCCGCTTCGAAATTACTTATATTTAAAATATTAGGTTAAGAATTGATTTAAATGTAGGAACTTAAATATATAAATATATATATATATATATATATATATATATATATATATATGGTTAGGGTTATGTTCCGGTTCGGATAAAACAATCTCTTCGAAACAGTTCAGGGGTAAAGTTTCGTTTAAAAAACTGATTTGGCATAAAATGCGCATCCAGTAAACTGACGATTAAAAATTAAAGATTTTACTACCTTAATTTTGGGATCGTGGCAGTTAATCTAAATAGGTTTGGGACAGGATTAGAATTACTTTCCATAGCAATCTAAGTGAACCAAGCGCTCTAAGCGATCCTGTAGTATTTAGAGTCACCCGCAAACTTCTGCATAAGTGCGTAAAGTAGTACTTTTACGCGAGTCGCCGGAGCAGGAAGTATTTTAGATTTTGTCATTTTACACAATTAATTAATTAAAACATCCTTCCTTATTTATCTACTTTGATTTAAAACAAAATAGACCCCATCATAACCTTAACCAAAAGAGTCAGTTATGTTTCTCTTCAATACTTTTCTGTGTTTTAACTATAATCACGGGGATAACCATGATTATCCTATAATGAATGTATTATTTGTGATTACATATTCGTGGAAGTACGATCGTGATAGAGCACAAAAAAGAGAAACTAAGAAAGGGGAAAGAAGGGAAACTGCCCACTAAAAAATTAGGTTTAAAGTTTTGGTTACTTCTGGGATTGAGATTAGTAATTGAGTAGGGTTAGAATTATTTTTCATAATTTTAGTAAGCAGTTTCCTATATTTCTTTTCATCAATTTAGTTGTTGACCATAGTAGTTGTGTGTAACTATATAACAATTGCTAAATAAATATACAGATTAGTAGAACTATCTGTGCAATATTGTGAAACATGGGAAAAAAAAGCAGAGCAAAGCAGTCTGGGAAGGCTGGCAGTGCAATGATTCGACACAAGAAGGAACTACTAAAGATGGCATCCGACATATTTAAACGTAAGGTATCTCCTTTAAAGTAAACCCGTACCATGTAGGGAAGTAGGGGAATCATCTGAATGCCTTCATGCTATTCCGAAAACTTGTGGAGTTTTGTCATGTGCTAAGGTACTTGGAGGACTTGAATGTGGGGCAACACCAAAAGTAGGAAAATAAAGTTATCTAAGTCCATGCCCTGCCCTGTTTGGTGTTTCCTATTTACCCTTAGTTATGCTTTTTGTAATTCCTTACAATGTCCCCATTCTATTGAAGATACTGTTATACAGATATAAAGGGAAATTGTACTTCATGGCACTTTGTTTCCACAGTGTGTGTTCAATCACCAAGCTCTCAAAATCAATGGGACTACTACCTGGAAGTCCGTAATGCTGTCCAAGTTTTTCAACTCAAACAAAAAGCTGGTATTTAATTTGATTTATTATTAACTTATCATTTTATTTGATGTTGTTTTCCATTTTCAATTATAGTAATTTTTATAGTTTCATTTTATTTTGGAATTTTTTTTAGTAACCGTAATAATAAAATAAAGTAACTTACTCTCAGTATCACTACAGCTTGGCTTGGTGACATTAAAATAAAAGAATTGCAAACAAATTGTTTTAAAGTACAAATTTGTATTTTGGTCTCATAATCTTAGTAATTTTAATTAGAGATGTATAGATATTATCTACAGTAATATGTGTAAGGTATATTGCAAAACACCTGGTTTAATGTTAATGACTCTGTAACATTATTCAATCATTTTAGCATTCGATCCCCCTGTATTGCCACCAACTGATCGCTCCTCAGCAATCCCCAAGTTTAAAGAATGGTTAAAAGAACAGGGAGCAAATTACTCCTCTATTGACATCCAGCATATTTCATCAGAAGAAGGGTTTGGAATAGTTGCCCTGGAAGATATTGAGGTAAAACTAATATCTAAATATAAATTAGCTACATTTGGTTAATTATTCTTTAAGTAGAACCTTCGGATAATTTTTGGGGTAAAGATGGAAGTTATTGGTAGATGGCAACATGCTTTGTTTGTTCTGATAAATTTACCACACAGTTATATTTTTACTTAAAAAATAATCTGTCTGTATTAATAGTTGATTTATAGAGTTGATATATAATGTTGCAGATAAAATCTCTGATCATGGCAGTACCACGGCATGCTATGATGACCTATGAAGATGCCAAGACCTCATATCTCGGTTGGCATTAATGGAATATTTGTCTTAACACATTTATACTTTAAAGTTTGTTGCTTTATTATATAAGCATATGTGTGGTACTGTGGTTTATAATTATTAGATATATGTATGAAAGTACAGTATAAAAATATAGTATAAACAATCATTTAGTTTTGTGTTTTAGTAAAAATTAAGAGTAATATTTCACCCTAGAAAAACATATTTTATCTTTGTTAATAATTTAAAACAAATCCATTGAGAAGTATGTAAGATAAACAATTTTTGGGAAAAGTAAGTAATGTTAAAAAAAGTTATTTTTGTTTATAAAAAGAATGTGTTATGCAACTTTTTAAGTCATTTTGATTGAATGTGTGTTAATAGAAAAAAATGTTTGCAGCTGATTTAATCGCGGGGAATGAGGTACTGTCAGTAATGCCGAATGTATGTCTTGCTTTATATCTGCATTGCGAAAAATTCTCACCCACCTCAAAATTTAAGCCTTATATTGGTAAGTTAGTCAATTTGTGTGCTTTACTATGTATTCCCATGTACATTAACACATTAACTTCATTTGTGTAAATACCAAATTATATTGAATACCTGCATACTTTTGACTTTTTTTGATTAGTTGTTATTCATAAAAAAATAATAATTATTGCAGATATGATACCACTGGAGTTTAACACGACTTTGTACTTCGAACCGGATGAATTAAAGTATCTAAAAGGATCTGCATCTCTATGTGTGTAAAATGACACTTCCAGTTACTGTATTATGGCACTTCTCAATCCAATTCAATTATTTAACAGCTGAGATGGTGTGATTATTCTTTGTATTAAAGTCACTAAGCACAAAGAAGTCGACCAAATTATTTATAATTAAATAACTAAAATTCAATATTTAACAAATTTAAAGTCTGAAAAGATTTGTGACATAATGTTGGTCTCCTAAACACTTTTAGCAGGTCATTAACATATTTGATTTTATTACTCATGTTTGTTAAAAACCTATGATCCTAATCTGCATACAGAAGTTAAACTTAAGAAGTTGAGTATATGGATAAACTTAATGGACTCGTTTCAATCAGAAAGCACCACTCTACCATGCATACAAACGGTTTAAATATTATTTACTTTTCAGCTGGTGCAATAAACCAATACAAGTCAATTGTACGACAGTTTGCGTTACTATACCAAGTGTTCAATGGATCCCATCAAAAAGCAGATGTGGAAAAAATACCAATTCAAGCCCGTGAGGCATTTACTTTTGATGCTTATCGGTGGTGTGTTTCGGCCATAACTACACGACAAAACAAGCTACCGACCCGTAAGTGCCATTCCATGTTTATTGGATGCGAAGTATTTAATGTCTTACATCACAGCTGTTGTTCAAGATCACCCTCGGGCATTATTGGGAAGTGGGATATATGTATTCATATCTGATATCGGAAATGGAAAGACAATATCATAAATATTGTGTTTTAACCACTAAGACCAGCAATCAACATCAAAGTCGTTTTATGCCTTGTATTTTTTTTACAGATATAGGTCAAGTTGTGGGTGACCTGGATAAAAATTCCACTCTTGCATTAATTCCTCTATGGGACATGTTTAACCATGCTGTTGGTCCAGTAAGTATACTAAGTGTGAAACTTTTAGTTTATAGCCCACCAGACCATAGTATTCAGTTATAACAACCCCCCCACATGTAGTCCTCAAGCTGGCCTGTTGTTAAATTTCCATAAGTTTTCAATGCTCGAAACACAATAAAAATAAGGTACTAAACACTGAAACAGCTTCTGTAACACGGCTGTAGACGCATTTGTAGCTGACATTATTTATTTTTCGTATTCCTGGGGATTTACTTTCATCCATAACCTTGTCTTGCTAAAATTTATCTTGCTAAAATTTATTTATTCATGACAACATTCAACATGCAGTAACAATTGCTTCAATTCGATTTTAGTTAAGCACTGCCTACAACTCGGAAACCAGTGCGATTGAATGTTTGGCGATGCAAGATTTCAAAATGGGCGAACAAGTGAAAATTTGTTATGGCAGCAGAACAAACTCTGATTTACTGATACACAATGGTTTTGTTTTAAGGGACAGTCCATTTGACAAAGTCAAAATGCATCTGGGTAAGAGAACAGTGTTTTACCTTGTTTAATAAATCAGTCTGATGTTTTCTCACATTTGTTGATCATAATTGTTAGTTGTTACAAAACATGACATAGTGCACATGGAAATAAGAAAATTTACATGTTCAAAGAAACAATGGAATGTTTGTGGGTATGTAAATGTAGTGACAAAAGCTGAATGTTTTATATTCCAGTGACAGTGGCTGTTGGAGTCTGTTGTATCAGTTTGCTTATCATATACATTATTTGATCATATTTTGGTCAACAGGAAAATTTTTTTTTCCCGAATATTTATTTCATTTGGAGCAAGTAACTAATACTGTAAAATTTCCACAGGTGTGAGTCGAAAAGACCCGTTGTACACATACAAAGCTAAACTGCTGGCTCGACTGCAGGTTGATGTGAGTGGTCAATTTTCAGTGTGCTCCATGGACAACAGTTTACCTACCTCTCCACAATTGCTCGTCTTTCTACGTGTCTTTCGCATGACTCAGGGTAGGTATTTTACTTTCATAGCTCATCATTATGCACAAAGAGTTCTTAACATTGCAAACTTTGGTTAATATAATACTAAATTGAAGGAATATTCAAATTATACACAACACACCGCAACATCTCCGGTAAAGTGAATGGTAATTTGATACTTGCCCATGTAGGAACGTACTGTTCTATATTCGCGAGAAAATCTGATTATTTCTTGTAGGATAACACCTCTTGCGTTTTCCCATTCACAGGGATAAGAGAAATATCCAATCCTTTTAATCCCCTGCTGTCTTGCTTGTTGGAAGTGCATATAGATAAAATCTTGGAATCGAATTGGAATTGTTAGATACCCCAAGTCGCTTAATAGATTACATTTTAGTTGTATATGGTTACATCATATTTACTGTTTTAGTTTAATCCATAAATCTACTGGTTTCGGGAGGCACAGTCCACGTCTGCTTTTCTCCCTCTTTTACAGCCGTGAAAACAAATTTGTGTCATTAGATGATTTGGCAACCTGGTTAATGAAAGAAGACAGTGAACTTACTCCACTGAGAGAGATCTATATATCCGAAGAATCGAAATTTAAAAACGATGTTCATATGTGGGAGTATCTTGAAAACCGTGTCAAACTTTTGCTAATGGCTTTTGAGAACATTGGTGAAGGGGTAAGTTTTCACATAGCTTTCTAACTAACAAATTCCCTTTCTAAATACATTTAGGTAACATAGCCATACTTCAATAAGCAGTGAAGCAAATGTAGTGTTTTGTAGAACTATATTACCGAATTAGAATTTTCGTTTATATTTATAAGGTTTAAGTCTAAAATACATTGACTATAGCTGTGCACTGAGCATTATTTTAATTAGGACATTGAAACGATGTTGGAGGATTCCTCACTCTCACACCGAAGCAAACTTGCTCTTCAACTTAGAGCAGAAGAGAAAAGAATCCTATCTGCATGCGTCACATTTTGCCATCAGTTTCGTCATGCTCTTGATAGCCAGACCTTCCGAACAAGTGGTTTCTGTACGGAATCCGACTCTATGGTCATGCGTAAGTGTAGTTAACATCAACTTGAAAGGGCCTTCTTACTTAATCTACCACAGCAACAGGAGATTTTGTATTTGTTCTTGTCTCTAGGTAGAACAAATTAAACAAACACTCGGCAACCTGCTGACTCTTTAACAGATGTAGCTAAACCGGATAGTTGAATATAATTGACAGAACTTTTAGGCCATTTTATCATTACATTTGCTTGTAAAAACGTTTTTTGTCGGACGTACGACAAACATTTGTTACTTTTCTAGACGACGGTAAAGACCCGACTGTAATGCGACAAGAAAATGGAAACGAGCCTGAAAAGCTTCCTGTTGCTGCTGCAGAACCGAATGTTGATTCCAATACAAACACGACAAATGCGTTGCCCGAAGAAGACTTAAAGAACTTGAATGTCCGTGCAAATGAAATCTCGCTTAATCCTGACACCTGGATGTACGATTGATATATTCTTCTAACTTCTTCTTTTAATCACTTATGCATGGTAGAATAAGGATTGAACTATCTCTTTTTACTCTTCACGCATGTTCGCTGTGTTCAAAATTCTTTTTACATTACAATTTTACTCAGTTCTCGTTATTACGCATTGATACAGATAATAGTCTCGCTGTCTTTTGGCATGGTATGGCAACAATTGCATGAACCAGTGGTTTTGTCGCTTGAACCAAAATTATATCGTTGCCACTCAATGTGTTTAACACAATTTCGTGTGAGAGTTAATTTGAAGTCTACTCGAGTTAAAATACTAGCGAATCTTTTTTAGATTTCGGATATATCCAATGATTTTGGAATTATCCAATTGTATAAGGGTATCCACTGCTGCCTTTGTTATGTACAAAGGTTTTCTTTTGCTCACTTAATATAAACAAGATCGGTAATTTATTAAAACTTGAGAGAAGTTAATTGTAACCCAGTTGTTACAGCAATCGCAAAGGACGAAAATAATAAAATTCATGGCACCAGGTATCCTACCTACGGTCATGCTCCCATTGATATCTTTACCATTTTGCACCTTCTGCGTTATGTGCATGCATATACAACCCCTGTTCTATTTTTATTGACGCATTATACCAGTAATTTTGATAAAATCCATGGTCCGTAGGAAAGTCTTCAGTTTTTATCAATAAAATCCTCTCTGAATGACCCGCGACAACAAGTTTGCGCTCAAAAAGAGTTCTCTTTGCGATGTCGGTGCTAAGTTGCACCACTTTTGACAGCTGTCTATTTCTATTTTTCTTGTGTTGAATATTCACAAGATGCAGCGCTTAAAACAACTTTTTTAAATCCTTATCAGTTTTCACTGTTTTGCCAACTCTAAAGACCTCGCCGCGATTTTCCGTCGTCTTTATAGTATTCTGTTACGATGAAAGAGTCGACTTGCAAGAAAATTACTTTATTTGCGTTAAAAAATTATTTACAAAATATTAAGTGCTTGCACGGTCAAATCCAAATAAAACTTTGAGTGTCGGCATTTCCAAAGTCAGCGTGCGCTTACTTAAAAGTAACAAAAACCTATTTCAGTACAAATACTAAAACCCATCTCCCTCAAAAAGCAACCTTAAACAACGTTTAAACCAAACAAATTGCAAATCAAAAGCAGTTCGTCCGGTCGGTTAGTCTGTCGGGTAAGTGCCTCGCCTTTCAACCGAAAGGTTTTAGATGGGTAACTTGTCCCTAGCTAGTCGGTTGTGTCCTTGGGCAAAGCACTTTACAGACATTGCCTCAACCCAGTGGATTAATGGGTTCTACCAAATTGAAGGAACTTTTCTATTATATAAACACACTGCTAGAGCTCCGGTAACCCGACGGTGAGCGCAAGGTGATCTGACGATTGCCCGTGTGTTAACCCCCTTGGTTTTCCCATCCAGTTTCCCTACTTCACTGTTTCTCTCCTTTTATTTCGCCCTGTAAATTGGTGTCAGTAGCGGCTGAATAAGAGATTGTCAGTTAAAGATGGGAGTTTACCATGTAAGATTTGATTTCCGGGATGGTGATTACTTATCGTACGTTTCTGATATTAAAATCCAATTAGCCAACATTCCTTGCGATTCTTTTAAACGAAACGAACGATTTGATGAAAGCTGTTCGGTTCGTAACGTAAACTTACTCCCCACAGTTAATGCTGGAGATGTTTTATCGCCTTACACAGCCAAAAGCTCACAATATATAAATCACAAGAGAAGTGATCAATTTTATTACAGATTTAGATAAATGTATATGACGTATAACCAATAAAGATATCTATGGTCATTGTTTTTATACGAGTGTTTTGCTGAGTAACAATGGTGAGGTGATTCCCCAATGTTTGTTTGGTTGAAATCAGCATGTGCTACGCTGCACACCGATTATAGCAAAAAATCTATTAATTTTAAACACTTTGGCGACAGGTTTGTTTGTTATTTAAATAACAAAATTGTTTTTTTTCATGTTGTGTTTTGGTTGTTTAATTAAACATTAATAAACGGAAATCTCTTTAATTTCCCTTCGGTTTAATCGGGTTCACAATTAATTGCAACCTGCAAGTAACAAGTTTAAGTGATTTATCAGCTTCCTTTAAGACGCAAACACAACTGCTAAATTTCAATTGCATGCCTGAGTGATTCAAGAAATCCCTTTATTACGCAACAGATTGACACTCAGCTCTCCAGAACATCAAGCATTTTGCGCTGCGCGCCGGTTTTCTCGTTTAGCTGTAAGTTTTTTTTAAAGGTGTTAATTGTGCATCTGCTAGCTGTTTTGTTGGGAAAAAGTTACCAATGTACGTAGGGGTATGGGCTTAAATTAATTTCCTAAAATGTTGGTGGGTTTTGAGTTTAGGTTGCACATCTGCACATCCAAGCCCACACACATTGTATAAAATGTGCTGCTTTACAAAATCATCCTTTAAGAAACAGATGTAACATACTAAAAATAAACGGTCCAAATTTTTTTGAGCGGTATCCCTCCTCCATCGGACTCCATTAGTCCGTCAAATGTGCCCGGGGCATTAGTTAAACAGAAATACATGAACTAAAATAATTGCTTGTCAGATTCCGTAAATAAATTTATATTTTCGGCTGTCGTGGTCTATACTGGGGCGTTATCAGACAAGTAATTGTAAAACTATGTCGTTCCAACTGAAGCCATTTCATTGTGTTAACTAGAGAGTGTCGACCACCTGTTAATGACCTTTATTTTTAAAACTCATTTTGACTATACTCGGTATGCTTTTTCATGCAAAAACGATCGGGTTTCCTGGTTGATTTATCGCAGTTGGTATATCTTAAATAAAGTATTATGTTTGTTATTGCAAGCAAAAACTAATGGCCCCAGAGTTAATAATAATGCCCGTTTAACAACGACCTATAAGTACGTGCATTAATTGATTTACTAACACTTAAAAGAATACACGATGTGGCCAATGCCACAAAAAGTAATAAATCCAAAGGCACTTAAAAAAGTAGTGAAAATAATAATAGTGGAGTTGGCGCTTTCTTTTAAAAATATTTCTGCAGAAAAAACGATCATTGCCTTTTTCCTTCCACATCCTGTGAACTGACAAAAGCGACTCATTGTTATTTAGATCGTATGTAGACGGAGCTGGTTGGGTAGCGGTTAAATTTCGCCATTTTTCGCTTAAAGCTTGCACAAGTACTAAATTTGTATTAAAACTTTATAATATGTGCTTCGTTAAGTCTCGATCGAACAAAGCAAATGTTTGGTATACGAGCTTATAAAAGTAGGGCAAATATTTGGTTCGATATTCAGTGAATTTTTCTGGACGTGTTGTGATTTATTACGACAGTTGCAGTGGTCTATAGCGAACAATAGCTTAGCTCAAAAAAAGAGCCGTCTAAAATGACTAACAGTGAATGATTTACCCCACAGTTAAATATGCAACTTTGCCGGCGGTTTGGTATTTAGTAATCAAGGTATTTAATCGTTGTCATGAGAAAAGAAGAAAAGCGAAACCAACGAGGCCAATGGAAAAGCAAGCCGCAGTTTTTACTCGCGTGCGTCGGCTACGCGGTTGGTCTGGGAAATATATGGAGATTTCCCTATCTGTGCTTTAAAAGTGGCGGTGGTATGTAGAAAAAATAGCGTTTTAGTATTCATTGTTATTCAAACAAATACTGGTTCCATTAAAAACTACGCGAATCTACTCTTGAAGCTTCACAGTTGCCATGGTGATGTTTCGTTATATAAATGATGTCTTCCTTTAGTTCACTTTTTGGGTAAGTTTATAAAACCTTAAAAAGAGGGTTCTTTGGTTTCTGCTGTATAAACAAACAAATTACAAGTCTAAATATAGTGCAATATAACAGTATTGTGTCTGGTATTCTGTCTGAGCAAACACAGTCTACATACATAGCATTAATTCAGTATATTTAAAGAATCATTTAAAGTATGTAAAATCCAAAAATGATTATGATCTCTGTGGCAACCCAAATTGAGAATATAAATTTGTAAACATTAAATAAATGCTAATACCAGTGGAATACTCTTTACAAAGTTCTAAACCTTTCCAGGTGCTTTTCTGATTCCATATTTTACTATGTTGGTTCTTTGTGGGATTCCACTACTGTATTTGGAGATGGCTATCGGCCAGTACACTGGTTATGGGCCTGTTCATGCATTAGCCAGTATATGTCCACTAATGAAAGGTATTTTTTTCTATTGAGAAAGCCCCAAAGGCATTTTATGGTAACCTATATTATTAGTGGGATTAGAAAAATTTTAAAGCGTAATGTAGCATTTTATCTGGCTCATTGAAAAGATTTGTGTTTTGTCAGCCGAAGGGTGATGGAGATCGAAACCAGCCACTAACTAGGCGATTGTGTCTTTGATTCTATCCTACTTTTTAGAAAATTGCATGTCCACTTCAGCAGTTTATAGTATTTGCTATAAGGCAAAGACACTATGACTTTTGCTTGACCCATTTTACAGTTCCAGGTCGTTGAATAAGTACCTTGGACATAGAAACAATGGGACACATTAATAGCTATTTAATCTAAAATCTTTTTAAAAAAGGCTCTATCACTTTTATTACATGACTTAAAGGGGGCTCCTTAGACAAACTTACAATAATTACAATAAAGTAACTTTACAGGTGTTGGCGTAGCAACGGTTATCATCAGTTTCATACTTTGCACTTACTACAACGTTGTGATTACTTGGGCATTATACTACTTATTTAATTCCTTTCGTACAAAGCTGCCATGGTATAGTTGTAATGAAACATGGAGCACCTCAAACTGTACTCTCTCGTCCAATAGTTCACACAATGGTTCTATTTCGTCTACACAAGATTTCTTTGAGTAAGTTTTTTTATTTCGGTTTTATTATTTTTGTTTATGGTAAGTAGTATCCCACCTCATGTACTGGTATTATTTCACACTGCCGGCTAATCGCTCAGGCCAGATTTTTAGTATAAACCAGAACATTGTTTGTTCGATTTTTATTCTGAGCACTTTGTGCCCATCAGCAAAGGTTTTTAAACAATGTTGCCTTGAACCAGTGATGCAAATGGATCGAACAAAAGAATAGATGTATTCATTCATTCAGCACACTGCAATAACTTCTGAGGCATCCTATAATGTTTGTTTTATTTTTTAAGCTTACTAAACCCAACTGATGGGATAAGTAGTTTGCACCATGGCAAACCAGTGCAATTTTGAGAACATGCCAAACTATAGGCCTGCTAGCTGCAAGAAAGTATCAATGTCATTTTTGAGTCTCAATTTTGGTTTAAATTGTTTGGGGCCATTGGGGGTTATTTTATTTAGTTTTTTATTACACGGAACTCGAATTAAGTTATTTCTTAGCCAGGTTGTTCTAAAGAAAACTGATGGTATACATGACATGGGAAATATGCAGTGGCAAGTGTTTGGCTGTTTCGCACTCGCATGGATTCTCTGCTTTCTCTGCATATGTCGTGGCATCAAATCAGTTGGCAAGGTTTATATGTTTGATTTTTTATTTCAGTTTTAACTTCTCTTTGTTAAAGCACAAAAAGTGTGTTTTTCAATCCTCTTTTTTATCTAAACCAATTATTGCAAGTTTGTTTGGTTTCTGTACAGTGTTTAAGGTAATTTTGGAATCAATATTTGTTTAAATATACAACCTTTTACCTTCCTGCATACTGCCAACACTATCACAGTACCGACTGAACCAACCGGCTATGGTGTGAATAGAATATTTTTTAGAAATATTTTTTTAATTAGATAAACTTAAATAAAACTATTAGGTTGGATTAAAATCATGTCATCCGGGGAATGACTAAATGATGAAGTGTTCACCAAATAGGTTAAAACCACTTTACAGTGGTCTAATGCATAATACCTATGTTATAAATTAAAAACACAATATATTTTCTGTGTTATAATGTGATAAAATATATAATACCTATGTTATGAAGTTACTTTTTTCTTAATCTCAGAATAAATGTGTTTTTAATTGAATACAATATTTATTTTGTTCACACCCTAGCCATATCTAAACTAAGTTTATTGCAATAATTATAAATGAGGTTAATTTTATCTGCAAGCCATATTTTAACACTAACTGTAGTTTCATTGGCATCATGATACACATTACAATCTGTTAAATACGTTTAGTTTAGATATAGGAAATTTGTATTTAGGATTACCGCGATTATTGCAATACACGAAATATCGTTGCAGCCTTAGTTGTACTAAAATATCATGTATATTTGGTACAACATTAGCTTTCACTAGGATGTATAAACATTTGGATACATCTATTTATCACTACATTTCTTTTATTATAACAGGTTTTTATACAATTTTGATCCTAGGTTGTGTATGTTACTGCAACATTCCCGTATTTGATCCTGATTGTTCTTTTGGTGGGAAGCGCCACATTACCGGGTGCAATTGACGGAGTGATTTATTTCATCAAACCTGTGTGGGCGAAGCTGCTAAATGTGGAGGTTTGTGTATGTTAGCGCCCATAAACATTTAAAAAATATAAATATGTAACACCGCTGCATTTATTGGTGCCACGTATTAACAAATCATTAAAATGCAAAATACTGTATCTGACAATTTAAAAAGCCACTTTAATAAGATTCACAGGCTTTCATGGAATCACCATTTCCGATAGATAGTAATATTATATTGGTATAGTGGCAAACAGGAAATTATTCACAATATTAAACTAAATATTCAAATATAAATAAAGCTTTTATCATATACTACTTAATCTCAAGATTCTCAACTACCACACTATACAGAATAAAATTTTAAATAACTAGCCTAATGATCGCCAGTGAAACTCCTAAAACGAAACGTTTAGACATAATTAAGCTATCTGCTTAGATTAATACTCTTGTTATAATAAACAAAAGCCTGTTCAGAAATTGATCTTATCCACCCTAAAATGGTATTGTTAAGGTTTTGTTGCTGCATGAGTGAGGTATTATTGTTGGGTTTTTGCCAGTAAAATATGTCAGTTTATATTTATAAATCTTTACAGGTGTGGGTTAATGCTGCAGCTCAAAACTTCAACTCGATTGGAATCGCATTTGGTTCACTGATCGCATTCGCCAGCTACAACCCCAGGGACAACAACATTTTGAAGGACACTTTATGTATTTCCCTTATTAACAGTGCAACTAGTTTGTTAGCAGGTGAATTTCAAGCACATTTAATCTAAATATAATGAAATATTATGTACAACTGTTTGTGAACACCATTAAAATTATGTTGTTAAAATTTCAGGCTTTGTGATATTTTCTGCTATGGGCCACATGGCCTTTGTTCTTGGCAAAGAAGTTCCTGATGTAGCAACCGAAGGGCCGGAGCTTGTTTTCATTGTTTACCCTCAAATATTTTCCAACCTACCTGTGCCTCAACTTTGGTCGGTGGTTTTCTTTTTCATGCTTGTTTGCATGGGTATCGACAGCCAGGTGAGTGTTTTTTTGGTTAGTTACACTTCACCTCACCCCATGACCTTCAGTCATAATTGAATAATCTACTTTTTATATGCAGTTTGCTATGGTGGAAGTGGTGAACACAACGCTCACAGATATGTGGGGTGGCAAACTGCTGACGCGCTACTTTAAGCGCAAGGAGCTGCTTGTGTTGTGCGTGTGTCTAGTAGCTTTCCTACTTGGAATCCCCAATCTCATGCAGGTTGGTTTGTAAGTTTGTATTATATGCAAATAAGCTGGGTTGATGCAGGCTTTTAGCGTGAAGTGGTGTTGCGTTATTTAATATAGAAGTCGTGGTTGATTGATCACAAAAAGCATTGGAATTTACTAGAGCGGCCAAAAATAGGTGAATTTGCATACAACTTAGTATATAGGCGCCGAAAAATTACATTTTGTTGACTGGTGTCACACCAGTGGTGGGGTATCTTGTCGTTACATTAACACAAATTCTTTGTTAATTTTTTTATAGACTGAAATAGAACTGCAGTTTCACCGAGTTCACATGGAAAATTTGTAGATTTTAAAATTATTGTTTGTTTTGTTCTTTAAAAAATAGTTGAACTATGTTAAATTTCTATGTTTAGGAAGGTTGGTTAATGCATTATAAATGCGATGGTTTTTTTTTGTAAAATTTTCATGTTTATTAAGAAACAATTTTGAACTGAGTGTCAAGCAATATTTTTTTTCAATTTTTATTCATGCAGGGTGGGATCTATGTGTTTACGCTGCTCGATAATTACACAGCCATCGTTTCCCTTATGTTCCTTGCATTCTTCGAAGTGATCGCTATATGTTGGCTCTATGGGGGCAGACGGGTTGCGAAAGACGTGCAAGTCATGACTGGAACTGCCCCATCTTACTACTTCATCGTGTGCTGGATAATCATAGCTCCCATGCTTATCGGGGTGAGTGTGGGTTTTACATTGGCTTGGTGGGGGGGACGGAACTGCTTTGTTTTTATGAATGAGAAAATACAATTAGGCTGAATTCACATCAGAAAGACATTTTGTCTATCATGCTACAAAACGTTTTTCATGAGGGTGTTTACTTGACTGTGGATATACACTTATGGTTAGAATTATAAATGAAAATAAATGTAATTATATAATAAATTTTTATTGGTACAAAAAAGTACTATTGAAATAGAACACTGATTAAGTATTGGATATATCTAATTTTTCCTTAGCCAGTGTAGTTTTTTTTTTGGCTTAGCACTAGTTATTTTTGTAGATTGCCGTTTTTTTATTTCCCAGAAGTAATTTTGATAGTCTACCAGACTGTTTCAAAAATTGGCTCAATCATAATTCTACAGGCAAAATAAACTGTTAACCAGTATCTATTAGGGAAATTCATTTGAGTTTAAAACTACCAGTACTGATTTTGTACAGTCTAGGCTAAACAACAAAGCTGCAAATGCCTTTATTTTGAACTACACATATAATAAATATAAATAGTATTTGTACTGCATATTAGCAATGAAACAATGGTATAGGCTGATATTTGACGATCATAAACACGTAGGAAAATAGCAAATGCTTAATTTCTGTAAAACTTGTTTTATTCGTTGAACGACGTGTCGTTTGCGTCAAAACCGATTGGTGTAAATCAGCGCATAAGAGACAATACGATCTATTTGAAAAACGTTGGTGCGACACGACGAAAACGTTTTTTGTCGTTTCCGTATGAACCCGACCTTAGTGGATTAATGTACAGGAAATTCTCCGGTTACCGTGCTCTATTGCTATAACAATATGAGCTACGTAATCAGACAAATTGTTTTATTATTTCCACGCTCACACCCGAGCTTCCTGTCAAATTAAAAATTCCCGCCAAATGTCGGTTGCCCCAATCAATCAGTCATTGTGCGAACCTCCCACCAATGTATTGTTCTGCGTGACACGGCGTGATAAACCACAATGTAGTTCCCTTCGATCAATTTCGTAAAATGCAAATAAGTCTGAATCTGATTGTATTAT
>CH002431.1:184344-197294 GCA_000149265.1 Ciona savignyi | reverse complement strand
GTTACAAATTTTCAATGGGTTGTTTTGATAAATGTTCGTTTTAATCAAAATAGTCGTATTCTGTTAAACCATCTAGGTCCATTAATGTAAACTAGTGAATGTGAAAAGCGCACAAGTCTTTTCACAGTGCAGTGTTGTAAGGTGGGGCAAATGCAGCAACAATTTGTTTCTTCTTACAGGTTATACTGATATTCAGTATTATAAAGTACAAGCCGGCACATTATGGAACGTACACCTATCCAGGTTGGGCTGATGGTATTGGATGGTTGGTGGCACTCAGCTCAATGCTGTGCATTCCTATTGGGGCCGTCATCACCATATTCAAGCTGAATGGATCCTTCTTAGAAGTAAGTCAAACTACATGAATGAGGGCGATGTTCATACCAACAAGAATTTTTTTCTTCGAATTCTAATCAGTTTTATTTCACTTCTCCCCCCCCAAATCCAATGTAAAAAGGTACAAGTGTGTCAATCACCACAATTTTATTCTTAAAGTTTTGCGTCCCAAACCTTGTTCCCCATGTTGCATAACACCTAATGTATTTTTGATACAAAACGGAAACGAACAAAAAAAATAAAAAAATCGTTTTAAATACCCACCAACAAATAGGGTTAAACACCGCTAGAACGAGTGGCCGCACATTCCGGCAAGTTCATGATGACTAAACAACTTCTAGTTCAAATACAAGCGACCGGCAATTTCGCACAAAGGATACCGCCAGCTAAAAAAGCACTGTCTATAAGAAGTAATAACACTTTAAGTGCAGGAAAACGGGGTATATGAAGCTGTTTTAAAAGCGAGGTTAAAGGGATACCACTCAAAATGGTTGTGTACTCGGCTAAAATATGTTACTAACATTCTGTAAATATCTATATTCCACGCAACGATATTTTGCTAAAATCAAATTATCACTTAGAGAATGAAGCAGTCTATAAAACCAGTGACGTGTGGCAAGGACGCATACAAAGGAGGCGAAGCACAAAACAACGAAGACATTATCTCCGATCCACCGTCATTCTCCGCAGAATTCAAGTCGTTTATGTCGAGCGACAAAGCTGATCAAGCGTGAAAGGCCAAGCGTGAATTACCACCAATGATGAATTCCGCCGTTCAAAACTCCCGTTTCCGTTTCCATGCTTTAACGACACAAATGCACCACTATTTCACAACTTTTGTCATCGTATGTTGATCGTACTAACAATTTTTCCTCGCACTATCCTTCGCGAACATCTTACCATATAATACTTTTTGTATTTAGATAATTTTTTATATCAAGGATCCTTTAGTCTGCGAAAGTTCAATAAATCAAGAGCTTACCACATTCCTGTTTCTAGGTATATTAGTTCACCAGTATAATGATGCAAAACTTATGTTTATTCCAAATAAAAAAGTTGCATTTTTTAAAAGGCTTCGTTGTTTGCTTCCAGATGTGGTTTGGTGTAGCTGTAAGGGGGTAGTTTTGCGGTTAATAACACCATGTATTCAGCTTATTATTACGTATATTAACACATATTAATTGTACTGTTTTTTTGTGCGTAACGCTGGTGACATGCATGTCCGATCGTCGGCTTTTTGGGTAGAACGCTTTATCCAATCAGGTTAAAACTTTTTAGGAATCCTTATTGCGTATAGATTGCCTCGACTTGAAATCAATCAGGAAAAAGTAATAAAAAATACAATTTTCAGCATTTTTTAAGTTCTTGCCGATATCTTCAGATCAGAACGAAATATTTACGTTAGAGTTTTTTCTTAAATTTAGAAAATTACAATTAGAATCAGAAAACTATAACTTCAATATAAATTACCCAGTGTACCTCGGGAAATCCGACAAAATAGAATAGGCCTAACCAATCAAAATACAATTTTATTATGCGTAAATAAGATGAAAGCACAAAACTTTCTATATTTATGTATGTATTAAACATACATAAATAAAAAATATAATAATAAATAAAAGTTTTAGTTTAGTTTAGTTTAGTTTTTTGTTTCCACGATGAAAACATGAAGCAGGATTTTTGAAAAAAATTGGAAAACGGGAAAAAACGGCAAAACGACAGTCGTTAGAACACGTCTAAAAAACAAGCAATAAATTATTAAAATCCGGTAGAATTAGACGTGGCCGCTAAACCCAAAATAAAAAAAGATGCGTTCGGTCCAAACTTATCTTTTACCCGTTTCCCGGGAAATCCCCCATTTATTACATTCCACTGAAACTTTAATCAGTCACATTTATGCTTATATAAGAAGAAACTGTCCAATTGAGTTAAATCTTCTGGTGGTGCTAGCTAATGATTTGGATATACATTGACAGACTCTAGGTATATTGGGTCGAAGAATTCCCGAGATTCCCAAGAATATAAGCACGACTGTCATTTTGCAAAAGTTCAGCACCGGTTATTCTATATTAGCTGATATTTCGAAACTGTTAAAGGTTATTCGCTTTTTATTGTAAGGGAAGTTGTAGGTGAATAAAATAAACTGATACAGGGGCAAAAGAACCCTACAAACAGCAAAACAGAAAATCTGTTGTAATATTTAATTCATTACTTGAATACTTTGTTCACAATGGATATCAAGTTTGGATTGGTTACCCGCTTCCAGAAACGAACGTTATACAGTTTGTATAAGATACAATAAGGGTGATAAAGTAGCAAAGGAATCCGATCGTTTCTGCGTGCAGAAAAAAATAGGGAGCGTACATTCAACAGGGGTTTTAAAAATAGTGGTAGTTTACGTGTGACAGTAGTATTTTATCCTTAGCCACCATAGTTTTACGTGTTTATTTGTGGTATGCGTACGGTATTTGTCGTATGCACGAGGTCAACATACAGTCGATGACCATAAACTTAAAGCTACAAAAATGTTGAGACCTTCGTCAGATCTTCTGGTTTTAACGGGTTCTCCGTGAAAAACCATTCCTCAAAAAACGATACTTGGGTTTCATTTTTATTTATTACTTCAACATAGAAAGAAAACAGGTATGCAACCAAACCTATATAGAATATATAGCGCTACTGACTATAAAATAAGAAATCTAACGCCTGCACGATCATGTAAAAATAATGTTGATAGAAGTATATTATTTACACAAATAAAAAAAAACTTTTGAGCTTTCCGACGTATTTATCTCGTCAAATTTTGCAACGTGTATTGAATCTCCGGGTTTTGCGACTCCTGACTGGTTGATAAAGTCACAACTTGTTGTGCTGATGTGGGGTCCTCCTGGGTGGGTTGGACTGTGGTGGACAAGGTGGGAGCCGGACTCTGGCTGCCTTGTAAATTGATTGAAGTGGGCGACAAAACAGTTTGTGCAAGATTCCGTATGTGAACCTGCAATTGTAGTTAACATGGTAAATTAATGTATCAAGCAAGACTGGTATGTTCTATTTTTCTGGTGTTGCATAGTTTTTCTTACACTCAGTAGTTTTGCAAATCACTAGGAAGTTTTGTTTTAATGTTGTTAACAAGTCTACTTGTGACGTTACGATGTCGCTTGTTAGAGGACAAATCTACAGTACAAATATTAAAAATTTCACTACTATCAAATCTTCACCGGTCTAAAGCGGTAAAAAGGTTAGGGACCACTGTTGTATGCATTACTCAATTGTAAAGTATCAAGACAGCATTACCACCTGCTGGGAAAGCAGTTGTGACTGAAGCTGTACATTCTTCTGGTTGCTCACCGTCACCACAGTGGGTGGACGTTGCATAGATACTGGTGTTGAGGCCACCACCATTTGATTACTGGGCAATTGGATTTGACGTACCTGTGTACATTTATTATATTACTGCTTCATGATAAATAACGAAGAATTTTAGTTTTCACTCTGCAAAAATGCATCCACCAAACTTTTTGCAGATTCGAGAATAGCAATCAACCTACCCTTGGAATTTGCAACGATTGGCGTGACTGGGTGAGCAATCTCTGCTGTTGGTTTCCACTGCCAGCGCCGCTCACTATGGTGGCAGCAACTGAGATTGGCAGCTGTGTGATCTGCTGCTGACTTATCTGCACGGAAAAGGACTTTCAAATGTCTAAAAGAACACAATAAAATCACACCACTGGGCAATATTTAAATCCCGCAAAAAATCAAGAAAAAAATGTAGAATAAAGCAGTGACGACTACCTGACTGCTTTGTGGCACCAAGGTGTGGCGAATCGGGGCACCAGCAGGACTTTGGTTTTGTAAGAGTTTTGTCACGGTGAGCGCCACAGGTTGTTGCTGTCCCTGTCAAGTATTATCACATCAGTATGCAGATTAATCAATGAATATATATAGATGTGAGGTCATCTTAAGCTGGGAATGTCCTTACATGAATAAATGAATCCCTGTGCTTAAGGAACATTAATTTTAAATCGGTACAAACTACCAGAACAAGCAAAACTATATCGGAAATCATTTGTATGATAAAGTAATGTATTCTATCGGGTGGTAGGTTATTAATTGATAAAATGATAAATTATAACCACTTCCTCACACATAGGAACTACCAATGAATAGGAAGGAAGAAAGAAAAGGAAGGAAGAAAGAAAAGAAAGGAAGAAAGTATCTCCAGCTAAACACAGTGTGCGAAAACAAAACACAAACAGGATCCAAAGCAGAGCTGTCAATGGAACCACAATAATAATGTTCTTACTTTGTTAGAGTTTCGTCTTTGTTTCTGTTGTTGCTGCTGCTGCATTATCTGACTTAGAACTTGAGCCTGAATCTGTGGCATCTTCACAGCAGTGGTGCCTTGTTGGGAGGTACCAACCAATTGTTGAGTGTAAACCGCTTTCGACTGTTTCGATGCAATCACCTATACAATCAAGATTTCTTTTAATGTCAGGATCATGGTATTGGTTCAGGTGTATTGTTAAACTATTCTCAAACACTTACACATGGTATATGTATTATAACAGGTCATTTAATGTGGTGGTGGGCATAAACCTTTGTCAGTTAAACATTGGATATTGATTTGATTAGTAATCTAATCTATTTAATTCGGTCATTTTTATCGCTATTTCGACTATAAAGAGAAGAAAATTCACATGACCGATTGAGAAGTAAAACATGGATGTGCAATGATTTAATGGTAAACCTGACAGGTTTTTTTACAGAAAAAGCAAAGTAACTGTCAACTTATTTGCTTTCACTCTAGCAGCCAATATAGAAATACAATGTCCACCAAAAACGAAAATCATGTGTGATTTCAGTGCACTGTCTATTACAACTGGTAGAAACAAATGGATTTTTGTTTCTGATCAGTAAAGTGTCAAGCGATTCCATGTATTTTTATGGCAATGTACAAGCAGAATACTTACTTGTCTTGCCTGTTGCTGAGGCATCTGACGTTGTTTGAGAAGTTGCTGTTGGAATATGATCTGCTGTGGGTTCAAAGACGTCTGAAAACAAAACTTGATTTTACTTCCTACCAATACTGAAGAACCACACCAACACATACTGATTGGTTAAAAACAAGAAAACCGAGCATATCGTATTCTTTAGTTGTAAAAAAATTAATTGTTTTGTCGTTGTAGTTCCTAACAGATGTGACAGGGTATGGTTAAAAGTTCTAATTCAAAGATAAAGACATCACACCAACCGAACCATCTTAAATTATTAAATTAGATAAACAACTAGTTTTAGTTCCCAAGTCTTCTCAGTTAGAGCTAATACTGTGATCTTCATTAGAAATCAGAAGACCATCGTGGTTAATCATCATTGAAGACTTGGAAGTGAACAAAATAAGCAACACGAACCTGTGCTCCAGTGACTATCATCGACTTCTGCTGAGCTTGGCTTGTGGTGTTGAGACTACTTAGGTTCACACCTGCAGACCAGGGGTATGGGTTAGAAGTGTTTTTTTGTAGAAGGAACTCAAATCATAAAACTTGTAATGCATACAAGTTCAAACAAATTCCTCTTGATGAAATACCTGAAACAAGGTTGGTGACTGGAACGGTAATTGGAAGTGGTTTGGAGGTGATAATTGATTGAGTGGCTTGTTGAGCAGCTAGTGATTGTACTTGCTGTGCTTGGATCTGGGCATGGATGGGTGCAATCTGGATCTGTGTGGGTTGTATAATAGAACAGTGTTAAAAGAATTGATATTTCGCTGACTATTGAATGCAATTTATTTTGATTACCAACTAAGCTAGCTGTTAGCAATTTTTTGTTTTGCTGTCTTTTAAAGTTTGTTAATTTTAGAATCAAATTGTTAAACAAAATTTTTAAAAATCTTATTTAATCATAAATATTGTAGAAAGCAATAAACATTGGAGTTTCTACCTGCTGGGGTTGGTGCTGCACTTTCAACTGCGTCCGTGGTCGTTTCATAAGCATTTCCAACTCCTGCGGTGTCACCGTCTTCGCAAGCTGTCGTGATAAGTTAATCAGTAGTGACATACACTTTGGGACAATGCATTGTGTTCCTACCTGCAGAGTCTTGCCCAACATCGGTTTACTCCCCGCAGTGGAGACGCCGATTTGCTGCTGCTGAGCCAACTGCTGTTGCTGCTGCTGGGTGACACGGATTTGTTTCACCTGGGACAGTTTGATTATATGAACACATACAAACACCACTCTTAGAAAGTAATAATCTAAAAATCATTGACTGCATTGAATGAGAGAATAGTACAAAGAATGAGCATTATACTTGTTTAGTTGGATTCCCCTGCACAGATTGTTGTTTGTTTGCTTGTCGGATGTGCTGCATGGGCGTCAACTTTTGCACTGGTGCACCACCTGAAACGGTTACTTCTAAAACCAGCAAAAACCAACAAATTCAATAATTATTGGGTTTAAAGGCAATCAGATAGAGCTAATATCGTATCAGCATTAGTTTTCAGTAGACCATCGTGAAGTAATCATCCTGTCACCACTATTATGATATAACAACTAGAACCATCTCTCACCTCGTGATGGGTAGGACACCGAAGGTCGGATTGATGGGGTTCCTGTCCCAGCAATGGCCGTTGTTATGGTAACCAAAGGAGATTGAACGCCTGTGGTGAAGTGCAAGGACATCTGGGGGTTTGAACCTTGAGGTTGGATCTGCAACTGTTGGGCTCCGGTGAGTGTGCGTAGAGTGAGGGAGGGGACAGAGGTCTGCAGATAGAAATAGATGGGTAAACGTTTATCATGAAAAGCATGTATAGAACTTATAGTAGGAGGGGCAACATGCAACTGCTAAATAATTACAATGTGCTTCAAAAATGTCAAATGCTCTTAAATAAATAACATTAATTCAGCAATAAAACTCACTTTGCCAGCAGTCATCTTGGGGTTCTGTGATTGGATGCTGATCGCACAGCCTTGCTGTGATTGGTTGACTCTCCTGGTGAACGCAGAATTGTTGACCACTATGTTGTTGCCGACACCAGAGAGTGGAATCGCCGTCAACTGACTCAATCCTGGCACAGACGCTGTATATGAAATATCACATTGCAATTATGAATATTTTGACTCTTTCATGCGCATCCATATTTCGAAATTAATCTGAGTTGTAACCAGGAGAGAAATTTTAAAAGATTAATCCTGACAAAGCAAAAACATTCACCATGACAACACTATACGCAATTACTTGTTTGACTTCTAAAAATGTCAGATTCAGACTTAATTTTTTTAAGCAACAAGGAGTACTGGAAGAATATACTGTAACGATCAATGCTTAATTTTTTATTCATTTTATTTCCAAAATAAAATTTATCACAATCTAAAAAAAAATAAAAATGATTATTAAATAGATATTGTTAACCCATGAGGGGTTCCTGCATCTCATTGTTCCACTTACTCGGCTGTTTGGCCACAAGTTGATTTCCATTTGTTACTATGACAGTGTGACCAACTTGTGGTGTAATGGACACACTTGGTTGGACATTCTGCACGACCTGCTGGTTGGAACTGGTTGTGAGTGGTTCAGTGGTGGTTTTCTTCTGGTTGGCAATTCGCTTGGCACGTGCTGCTGCAACCTACAGAAATAAACAAAAAACAAATAACATTGCTTTCTAACCGTCAAAGCCATCAGATTTTAATAACTTCTATAAATTGCAACAGTCTGATGAAGAATGGATCTAAACACGGGAAAACGCGAATTAATAATGTATATCAATCAACATCTCACCTGCATAGGGGGTAAGGGCTTGTCATACGATATCCCACAATCCTGCAGTATGGTGGTGTGCTTGGGGTTGCGCTGGAACTGACCAGTTCCCGTTGTGCTCTTCTGCTGTGGGTTGCGCTTGTTGCAAATAGCTTTGCAGGCGTCGAACCTATAAGGTGGTGGTTGAGCGTAACAGGGAATAAAATCGTTGAAACCTTTCAATGTTATACCTGTTCGAGTATAGTGAGGAGAACTGCAGATTGGTGTCCGCTATGTAAAGATAGTTGGTCTTCTGCATTTTCGCAGGTTTTATTTTGATGGGTTTCATTACTGCAAAGGGAGATATTACTTACAATAAATAGTACTAGCCTTGTCTCAACTTTAAATAATTATAATTGTAAGTAAGTAAACACACGGATAAATTACAGCAAGAGAACTTCCATGTCCGATAGAAAGACGTTATAACAACTGGTAACTCAATATTTTTTTAAACTTTATATTACCAACGTGAACTTGTCATTAATAAGAGTTTTTATGCATTCCTTTGCATAATTATGTAGGACGTACAAGGCTGTTATTAGAACATAAAAGAAATCCCCACCTTTCATTTTCTTTTTAGGTGTCACTGGTTCTACAGAGAGCGCTTTGCCATCTTCCCTCATGGAAATAACATTCTCGTATCGCAGCTTGCACTGCTTGGGTGAGCGATAGACACAACCCACTGCGTTCACCATATCAGCAACCAGATGCCAGTTGGCAGTGTGGGCTGGCATCATGGTGGCTAGTGACAGTGGCATGTCAAGCACTTGCTGCACTGCCTGCTAATCGAATGAGGGAATTAAATTTTGACACCTAATTTATAAACTTCATTTGATAAAGTAGATTAAATTTCTCTGAACATCACCTGAAGAAGTGCCCAGTCCTCATTAATGATCCAATCCAGACCCATTTCACCTCCACTTTTGCTCGGATCAACATTTTCAATTGGTGACGCAGTTATTGCTACAAATGGAAAACACATTTACAACCAATGATCTCACATAGGAATAACGTGTAAACTCATACCAGTGTTAACACCAGGAGGCAACCCTTTGGCAGGCGTTCCACCGAATGTGGTACTTTTTGTTTTATGTGGGAGTTTGATCTTCAACTTTGCTTCCTTTTTCTTTGGACCAATGATGGGGCGGTTGAAGATGGATTTGGGAATGTTGACGTCAATGCGGGACAACTTCTTCCGTGGACTGAGATGTCCACCTGATGGGCGAACAATGAAATGTTAAAATAGGAGGGTTTTGCAGTTATACAAATACAACTAAGCATTCTGTCAGAAATGCGCTCGGACTTGCCGGTTTCAACTTTAATTCGCTTCCGATCACGTTTAACCACGGGAGGAAGTTGGTCCTCCGTCATTGGAAGAGTTTGATACAGCAAGCTCATCGTTTCATCCACATAGAGATCCCGCTCATCATGGGGAGGCGTCGGTGGGAGCCAGATCTAGAAACCATTGGTTACATACATTGCTGCGGTTGGCGTATTACACAGGTAGTACACTCACCGGCATTATTTCCCCAGTAAATTGGTCGACGTAATTCTGCAATAATAAGTCGCGACTTACAAACTATGTGCTGGCCTCAACTGCGCTTACCAGAATGCATTTGGGGTGGCCTTTTAACTGCGTAAATTTGGAGTAAGCAAATCCCAACAAAACACAAATAAAATTAGAATTTTAAAAGCTCCCCAAATGCATTCATCCCTGACCACTAGCCTTGCCACCCAAATGCATATTGGTAAACGAGCAAGAGAGTTCATATCTTAGAATATTTAATGAAAAGAAGCAACGAACACAACTTTTAAAGACACAATTCACTAACAAAAATAACTTTGATGATTATCCCAAGCGCTTAGGATGAATAGAAAGAAAAAAATCTGTACGGCAATGTGTAAACAATTAGCTACAATATGCTATGAGAGAAGTGAGTGCTTCTCCCCAAGAGAGGAATGCTAGATCAATTGAAGGGAGTATTTAGAATCTTGTAACCACCAGTAAGAGTTTATACAGAAAACTCCCAGGTTACGACTGTAGTAAGGATTCAAAAGATTCGAAAACATTTCGTTCTTCCTCGTTTTCAGGAGCGAGAAATTGATCAGTGGGGACGTCCACTGGTTCTAAATCGAGTGTGATCATGTCCTCCTCATCACCACCAAGAACAGAAAGGTCACAGTTTAATTCGTCCTGAAGTGATTCGAAGAGGTTGACAGAAGATTTATCTTTCGACTGTGCATTGGTGTTCACCGCAGAGAGATCGAGGTCGAAAACCGACTCTCGCTGTTTTGGGGTGATTTTTTTCCCGCGACCTCTTCCGCGACTTTTATTCGGAAAAGAGCCTCTGTTGGAGTTATTCACCGACAACACGGCGGGATTAAAAGGGGATGCAACCGAACTGACAATCTTGATTTGCTGGGGTAAGATCTGCCCTGGTTGGATGTAGACGGTTTGCGTGGTTGATTGCGGCTGACTGATCCGGATGTTCACGGTTTGATTGATAGCTGGTTGGGATGGTTTGGCACCGTGCAGGGAAGCAAGCTTAGCGTGGACCGGAGTCATAGAGATGGTGGGGGAACTTGATTGAACAAATGAGAATGGAAGGATGACTGTTCCGCGATTACCTGCTATAGTGTTGTGGGCAACAGTCCGTTGTGGTTGGCTTACTTCAAACATGTTAAAGGTTTGCTTGCGGAAATGAGCAGGTGGCATTGGCCGTGGTTTGGTGGCAACATGCGGCTGCTTCGGTTTTAATTTAATATCCGGCACGATGGATTTCTTAATGTATTTTGTGGACTTCTGCTTCTGATCAGGAGTCTCAATGAGAACATTATAAACTGGTGAAGGGTTGGGTGGCTTTCGATTGGAATCCGAGTGGTCGGATACAGGAGAGAAGACTTCAAACTCATCCTCGCACAGTCGGATGTTCCGTTTTCTTGGTCTTCCTGATTTACTAAACGAAAGGATTTCACAAGGTCCGTAGTCGGTGTTTTGCAAGAGTTTTTCACTTTTCTCAGCGACCTTCCACAGAGGGGACTCCCGAAAAGTATTCTGGGAGAGCTGGTTGGGGATGTTGAGACGAGCCCCAGGGTCTTCCTCTTGATCCTCGTCATCAGATTGGGCAGGAGGTTCACTCTCACTGCTAAATCCCCATCGCTCAAAGTCTCCAAGATCATCGCTGTTATCATCGAGAAGATATCCAGCAGTTTCCTGCCCATATTCCGTCCACAGTGGATCTCCCTCATGATTGATAACTCCGTTAACAAACTCCGTGTCGGAGATATCAGAAGCCACATCATTAAAGCGAGCGCGTTTCGATGCAGATTCCAAACGCGTAACACCAGCTTGCATTTTACCCCGGCCCCTGCCGCGACCTTTCGCAACACCTTTTCTTCGCTCCTTCTTTGGTTTCGGTTTGGCACGGACCTTTTTCAGTTTTGCAATTTGCTCCCCCTCGTTCCACACATTCACGTTCTCCTGTTCATCCTCAAACTCCTCTCCTTCCTCCTCGGAGGTCGACATGTCCATGAAACAAATATCGCGCTCCTTTTTCCTCCGCTTGCCCGACTTTCTCACCTGAGCCTCCGCATCCTCCCTGGTGTAGAAGATTTCATCTTCCTCCTCCATCCTCATCTCTTCTTCCTCCTTCAGAGCCACCAGGTGGCTCAATTCCCAGTCCTTTTTCGACTTTTCAACTTGGTTCTGTAAAATAAGATTTATTTATTAAAAATAAAAAAACAGAAACCAATTTTGACAACATTGAATGCATCATCAGATCTGGTTGGTCAACAAGAATATTCAGACTTATGCTTGTCAAACTGATCATCATGTGAGGTATGGGAAGTAAATACCACACCAACCTCTGCTTCTTGAAGCTCTAAATCGTTAAGTTCCTCCGCAGAGAGCTCTAGGAATCTGAGAGCATATCGCTCAATAGGATTCAGCTCATCGTAGATGGTCTTCAGCTCTTCTTCGACTTTTGAGCCCTTCGGGATCTTGAACCTCTCGCCTGTGAAGAAAAAAGTTTATTAGATCTTTGAAAGTGGTATAGTCTCTTAGTCTATATAGCAATATACATATAAATAAGGTAAGATCAGCGGTGATATTTGATTTTGGATGGAAGCGATGTAAAGCCTTATCACACCAGACAGTAAGAAGTAGAACTAGAAACCCACTTATCCCATCATCTTCCTCGGTCTTCTCAGTTTCTTCAGTGAATTCCTCGAGCACCGCATCCTGGTTTCATATTGGAATAATTAATACAAACCAATATTTCTGGACATTCAATTTTAATAATCAAAAGAATCGCCTCAGTTATCCTTTGTATCCACACCGTAATGTTCGGACATATGCTTGTAAGCATCATTGGCAATATGAAACCAACTTGGTAGGTGAATCATCCCCCCCAACAAACCTGTTCCTCCTTCAGCATCTTGGCAGCAGCTGCGTCTTCCTTGTCCTCAGTTTCAAGCAGTGCAACCTCCAGGTTTTCTTCCTCCTTTGCATTCGTAGTTGGCTGGTAATGCAAGGTCGGTTATAATTGGCCAGACATAAATATTAACAAGTATCTATTATTTCCAACTCAGGATTCAAGTGTCAAAATCAACAAGGATTATTCAGACAAGAAGGTTTTCATCATTGTTGGTGGAATTTTGAGCAGCAAGTTTTTTTTTAGGTGAAATGATATTTAGCGGTAGTTATGATCTACAGCATATTTTAAAATATAATTTATTTACAAGCCTTACATCATCCATTAAAGCACACACACTACCACTTAATTCAGATTTTGAGGCTTCAATCGCCTTTTGCCGAGCAGTTAAT
>CH002431.1:163460-184005 GCA_000149265.1 Ciona savignyi | reverse complement strand
GTGAAATAATACAGATATAATTTCCAA
The DNA here is from genome assembly GCA_000149265.1 of Ciona savignyi. Taxonomy (NCBI): domain Eukaryota; kingdom Metazoa; phylum Chordata; class Ascidiacea; order Phlebobranchia; family Cionidae; genus Ciona; species Ciona savignyi. The sequence continues at coordinate 183,978 of CH002431.1, read as the reverse complement.
AATGATGAAATAATTAATCATGGTTTTAGTAATATTAATATATAGAGAACTAACAACTAGTTATTAAATAAACATCCCACCTCTTTAAAGAAAGCCGTGGTGAAACTTCCACCTTTCAAAGCCATTTCACCAAGCAATCGCTTCTGGTTTGCTTTCTTCAGTATATTCTCTTCCACAGTTCGCTCACTAATTAGTCGGTAGATGTGCACGTCGCGCGTTTGACCGATACGGTGGCATCTGCACACAATAACAATCAGTTTGGAGTTTATCTAGAAAGTGAATGGTGATTAGCAAACATTTGTTCTAGTTCAGCGAAAATCGCTTGGCTTTTGTCTTCATTGAACTTTTGGCCACATGTTTTGAAACCAGGGGGTGGAGAGATTTATTTTATGGATTAGTATGATTGGGGAACACCTGAATATATGAAAGGTCGCAAACCAAGCGACGAAAAGCACATTAAACTCGGCACTTTGGTCATCACTACTAGAACAAATGACCGAATGCACTTTTCTGGGAAGCCGAGTATTGCCAACTCTTACACAAATGCACACAGTTGTAAACCGAGATAAACCACACCCACCGATCCTGTGCCTGGGCGTCCATGGTGGGGTTCCAATCGCTGTCGTAGAACACAACGGTGTCGGCCCCAGTCAAGTTCACCCCGATCCCACCACTCCTAGTGGAGAGAATGAAGCAGAAGATCCGAGGATCATTGTTGAACCTCTCCATACGAGCCTGCAAGGTGGAAGTAACATGGTCAATGGAAATACAACTCGATTAGGTTTAGGAATGCAGAAGAGTCCTCATAACTGCGTTAGTCTTCATATATTTTCAGATTGACTGGAGCAGATTAATGTAATCATCGGCAGATGCTTTCAAACATGTTTGTACTTGAACATCGAACTTACCATTCTCTGTTCAATGGGGGTAGAGCCATCTAAACGAAGGTATCGGTATCCGTGGTAACTGAGAAACGCTTCAAGAATATCGAGCACCCTCGTCATCTGAGTGAAGATTAGAATCCGATGCTTTTCAACCCAGAACCTCCGTAGAAGGACATTCAACACTTGCAACTTGCCTGTGGAATATCAAGGTTAAGTGCAACTGTAGGTCACTGTTTTCATCATCACGGTGCAAGTGGATGGCTTCATTATTGCTTTGATGTATCGTCAGGAGATTCAGGTTGACTGGAGCAGATTGTTGTAATCATTCGCCAGTGACATAAGTACTACTGTATTTTGCATCCTGCCGACTTACCACAATCGTATTCGATGAGTCGTACTTCAGGAAACTGGACTCTGGTATTGCGCAATATCCGGTGGTAGGGAATGAGTTTCTCAGACATCCATCGTCGGACTTTGGCAAGTGATGTGGTTATCGAGTAATATTTCCAGGGAGTTTGATGAGCGGAGATGAATTTGGTGGAAGACGAAGTTACTTTTGGAACCACGAAGGTGAACCTGTATAAGAAGGCTTTTATATTCATTTCTATGCCAGTTTTAATAAATGAAGGAAAATGCTGGTGTTAATCAGATTGTTTGATTCAAGTTTCACATCAATATATTCAGATGAACTATGCCTTTTGAATCATCTCATCATTTGTTTATATTTGTTACATGAAATGGTGGGCCAGAAAACATTTGAGACTAAATAATTACCTGTTCAATATCCCTTCCATGTTCTTTAGTCTTGTAGATGGAAACTTGACGAGGTCGTGCAACAAGCTGCTGTGCAAGAGCTGCTTCTGCTTTTGATGCGAGGAGGACAACTCGTCAGGGGTGGGGTATCGATCTCTCCAAAAGTAGTGAGGAATAGAACAACTACTTTCATACCTATATTGGAACAGTTATTGAAACACCATCTATATAACTGTTATTTTTATTGCAGAAAACATTTTGCTTTGTACTATTTTATCGGGTACCGGAAGCAAACCAGAATTCCTCCAATCATTTACCGGGGCTGGGTGATAGAAGTGAGAAGATCAATTGTATTGTGGGGGAGGTAGGGTTGGGAGGAATCGCATCGCTGTTGGTTGATCCGGTGAATTCTCGACAGCGTTGCAGCTCGTTTGGATGCCGTCATTCGACACAACATCTTCTGCACTCAATAAATGTGGAAAGGTTAAGTAGGTCGATTGTTGATACTTAAAACTCCACTATTATCAAGGGTTATACAGAGCAATGTGATTGTATTTGTGCTACGAGGTCTGGTACGCACTATGCGGTCAGATACGGAAATCACAAATTTAATTTTCCTACGCTGATCAACACTGGAGGACATAGAGTGGTCAACAAGTGCAAGTGTTGGCAGGTTTCTACCTCTTGTCAATGGTCTGGAATTTAGTGTTTTTTTTCTGTGGCACAAGTTTGGTTTTAAAAATTATATTTTAAACTATTTTAACCAGAATTAGTACATTGTTGGATACAATGAACTTTAGATTTACCAGCAACATAATACATGGAAGATTCCCTTACCGTGTAAGATTCTGCTGGTAAACGCTTCGAACTGGATGACAGTTCTGTAAAACCATAAATTTTATTTTCATGTAGAATAACTGCTATTCTGCTAAAATTATATGATACGCATATTACATAAAAAAAATTGCTTGACAAAATTTACCTGCTACGTTCACATCAGCTTCAGTTGTTGCATCTAAAATTAGGAACTAGTTATGTAAAATCATTGGTATTTGTATGCGTATTGAGATTGTTTTTATGATTGGTTAGGCCTATTCTATTTGGAGGGTTTCCACTGGGTAATTTAAATTCTAGTTTTGTGTTGTAATTCTTGAAATTTAGTAAAATTAAAAAAAGAGTTCTTTACTAATCCGGAGATATCGGCGACGGCAGAAAATTAGGCTTTTTTACATTTATTTGAATAGCAGGAAGGTGAACTATAGGCACGTCAGTTGGGATTCCCAAACTATGAATGAAATAAATCCATAATTAACATCTTACCAGAAGGTGGCAGTGTATTTTGAGAAGATACAGGTGTGGCACTACGAGGAGAAACACCGGATGTCACAATCTGAACCACTCCACCTGGATATTGAACCTTATTATAACCATAACAATAAGTTCTGCACGATATAACTAAAGGCGTTTTTATATCAGAAAATTGATTCAAGTTTCACATCAACATATTCAGATGAACTATGCCTTTTGAATCATCTCATCATTTAATAGTAAGAATATACGGTTAAACATACAAAACGCATCCAATACCTGGTAAATGCCGTATTTGTCCATTTGGAATTGTAGCCCACCTAGTTCCCTGTGCGGTTTGGTATTGCAGAGTTATAGATTGGGATGAGCTGGTGGTACGACTTGTGTTTGAGTCTGCATGATCATGAAGGTTGTTGAACAAACCTTCTAACTTAGATATTGAACCATTGTCGGTTTATTTTCCAAAATTACAAGTAGATTATATTACAGCATGATTTTAACCATAATATTTTTGTAAAAACCAGGTAGCTTTTCCTCTTAATCCACACTACTATTCCAGAATAATCTGGCACCAAGGATATTAAAAATCTATTAAAAATATTGTCTCGACATCCACTAAGGCAACCAGCAAGCGCTCAACAGCGACACCTGGTGCCTAACGATGCCAGGAGCCGATATTTATCTCGCACCACTCACACGAACGAACCGTGATGGAAGCACAGAACGTAGATACCATGTGGTGCTCAATATCAAGCGGGGAAATTATAAACAAACCTGTGGAATCGGTCTTCACTTGAATTAGACTCGACTTTGCAGTGACAGGTGTACCAGTCGGAGTGCTTATGACCTGTTCAAGAATCTTAAAATAACATACCATAGTAAAAAAGAACAAAATTTGCACAACTAGCTGTGACCATCTCAGCGTGGAGCGATCATGCTTAATCAAGTGTTCATATGAAAGTTAGTTCGATCAATCATCATTGATAAATACAAGAGATGATGAGTGTAGGTCACAGAAACAAGTGCATAATACAGCAATAACTGTATTACTACTAGTCCTGATCAGTTTCTAAAATGATCTACACTTCCAAAATAATCTGTGTAGCAAAATAATATTGACCTTGTGTTGAGAAGTTGGTGATTCTGACCTGCTGGCAGGTCGGTTTGCCAGTAAACTTGCATTTTTCTGTGGAATTTTATAAATTAGAATAAACCATCAGTTATAAAAAACTACATTTCGAATAATCTAATGAATGTGTGTACCCTTTGATGCTGGCTTATAACAGTAGAGTAGCTGTTGATAAGTTATCAGCCAAAGGATGTATACTGATGTTCGGTAGTTCCGACAGAGTCCGGAAGGTTTGGTCTTCTGGACTCCTCTTATATACGACCGGTTGATGGAAACAACACATAAACTACACACCATATTGTATCTTGAGCACATTTATTGTAAATCGATAAACGTACCTGTTGTTGTATAGGATTGGTGCTAGTGAACAGACGTTCAAAAACCATTAATCGAATGCGGTCGTTCAAATTTGTAGGATGAGACGGCACTTCACTGGAAAATATGGATTAAGGGTCTGATGGGAATTTAGTTGCTATCAAGGTTTTGATATAAAAGGGATTGTATTTGTGCTACGAGGTCTGGTACGCACTATGCGGTCAGATACGGAAATCACAAATTTAATTTTCCTACGCTGATCAACACTGGAGGACATAGAGCGGTCAACAAGTGCAAGTGTTGGCAGGTTTCAAACACTTCTGTGGACAGACTTTTGCTTTAAATTGCTTCTTCGTCCAACATATTATATACACTTAGTCGCATTATATATATACACACACAAAGTGTGAATGCTTACGTTTTAATGTCTTTCCTCGTATCTATCTCTTCAATTAATGTCTTCGGTGTAATAAGGCTGTGTCTCCTTTCAACTGTATACGAAGCATCCTTGCATAAGCTCGGCAGGTGCAGGTTTAAATGCTGCAAATCAACTTCCTGCAGAATTGATCAAATTGAGTTTAAAACCATTTTTATAAAAATGAATATTGGAAATGAATAATTTTTATGAATAATAGAAATGTGGGTTGTTTAATTAGTTCAGCAGTGCAAGCATACAATGCACTCTGTGTGGAGAACCACCCATTTACTGTACCTCCGATACGTTACATTAAAATCCATTGTGCAGAATTGTAATGTCTTTGAAAGAGGAAAATATTATTTTTACTTACTGAATAGAGAAAGTGACTAGCATTTAAATGATGAACTTTCATTTTAAAATGTAAATATTTTGCTCCATGATTTATGAGGAAATTAATTATGCTAGCATTTCTCTGGATAATCAATTAAAAATTTAACTCGGCGCACAACCATAATAAAAACCCCTTACCTCAAACACAGATTTTTCCATGGCCTTGATGACCAAAGTTGGGCAGGAAACGGACATGGCAGAAGTCACAAATGCAGACACAGTGGGACGAGATTCAAACAGGTTGGGATGGTTGCACACCTTTCGTAGTTGCATCAGCACATTAATCACACTCATGAAATGCCCACCCGCTAATGTTTCTTTGGTTCTGCAAACAGTATGATACAATGTACTCTGCCATGTTGTATACAAAAATCATATTATTGATCAACTTACGAGGTTCTGGACATGAAGTCTTCATACAAAAATCTTTGTCGCTTGGACAGGTGGCATCTAACCACATGTTCATATTTATTTGGCATCTGTTTCTCTACATCTTTCTTAATTCGACGTAGTAAGAATGGCCTTAGAACCTGGACAGCAATATGTCGAGTAGCTAGATATCGAACAAGTGAAATATAATTTCACCTACTTTATGCAAGCGACGAATTATCTTTTCATTGAATTCTTGAGATCCTTCAATCATGCCCGTCATTGGGTTGGAAAACCACTCCTATTAGAGCAAGAATGTAAAGTTTAAAATCGGATATAAATCCTTTACCATAGAAAAAAAGTTCAGGATTTAAAATCCTTACTGTGTGTATGGAGGTTGAGCTCAGTGTTTTTAATATCATCATCAGCAACTTACAGTCCCGAAAGATGGAAAATACAAATTCATCATTGCTCAACGCAGTGAAATAACATTCAATTTTCTAACTTCATGAGTAATTAACGTTAAAAAAATCTTATTAAAAGAAAATCACCTTAAACTCTCTATGGGATTGGAAGACATGCGGCATGAGAAAATGCATGAGCGACCACAACTCCATGAGGTTGTTCTGGAGTGGGGTGCCTGTGAGCAGCAATCTCCGCTGGGAATTGAAGTTTAACAGAGTTTGCCAGCGCTGCGACTTGAAGTTCTTGATGTTTTGGGCCTGGTTGGGGAACATCACAGATATAAATTTATGAGGTAACACTGAAAATTTGTAATAGGTTGATTCTTTATACGGCAGAAAGCAAACAGCAAGAGTGTAAGAGCACACCTGACAGTGTGGAATAGAACACACTATCAAAGTTGCACTTTGCACTTGCTGCTCGGTTAACAATATGTTCAGCGACCTAGTTGCTATGCATACATGCAGATATTCATGTAGCAGAGTCTCATCATCACCCAGACACTAGAGCAGGACATAAACTGACACAATCCTGACCTCATCAAGGATAAGATATCTCCATTTCTTCCGCCGGAAACTTGTATGATCTTGAAGAACCAGTTTGTAGGAAGTGATGCAGACGTGAAATGCGTTGCTTTTGGTCCAGCCAGTTCTTTTTAACTAAAAGTAAAGTTGTGATAACACAATACCCATGCTTGTGACATTTTAATTCCAGTATATTCGTGTGAAGAATATATAGAAATATAACATTTAAAGTTGTCTCGGCATCCACTAAGGCAACCAGCAAGCGCCCAACAGCGACACCTGGTGCCTAACGATGCCAGGAGCCGATATTTATCTCGCACCACTCACACGAACGAACTGTGATGGAAGCACTGAACGTAGATACCATGTGGTGCTTACTAAAATATGGAATCATAAAAACTCACTTTTCGCTCCTTCTGTGAACCGTAGTAAGTTAAAATTTTGAAGCCAGGACACCACTTCTTGAATTCCATCTCCCAATTAAGCATCACACTTGTTGGAACAACTATCAAGTGAGGACCCCACACACCTGCCAAAATAAATACCTAAATTTTGATCTTTAACATCATTGGGCTGTGGAATGTCCCGCACCATTTATCCCGCTGTGTTATGGGAGGAACACCACGGTAGTAAAGAGGCCGGTGATGATTTTTGAGATAAAGCACTGGTCAGCATGCAACTAACATACATACCAACCGAAGATATCTCAAATATTGCAATTTTTTATAAAAAGAGCAAAAAAACAATGAACTGACCTTTATCGCATGCAAGATGGGCAAGCAACGCGATAGTTTGGATAGTTTTTCCCAGTCCCATCTCGTCAGCAAGGATCCCATTCAGTCGCTTGTCATACATGGTGACAAGCCAATCAAGACCGATATGCTGGTATTCACGTAGAGTGTGTTTGAGTAGAACAGGAACGGGCGTGACAACCTATTAAGGAATAATTTTCCCTTATACAATACCAGGAATTCCGCTGCTTGTGACTGGTTTGGAGCTAAATAGACACAAAAAGCTGAATAGAACCGTTTAATTTTTTTCTTCGTTCTCTTTGTTAGTTAACGAACCTGTGTTGTTGCCAAAGTATGGCCAGTGGGTTGTAAACTCATAGCTTCAGCTGCAACATCTGTGATTTCTTTGTTTGGACTGGATTCCACTTTAGCATCATCACCAACAGCATCAACCTACAAATATCCTTATGTTACAAAAATTTTTTACCAATGTTCATTTTGCTTACCACTTCCTTCTTTTCATCTTTTGTGTTCAAATCTGCCTTGAGAAGGTAATCCATCCCAATCTCCTCTTTCTGTTCTTCCTCTTCTGCAGATGCTTCCTCGTCACTTGCTTCTGTTTTATATTCATTAATGGTTAATAACAGTCAGCATATTAGGTGAGTTAATAGATCAATCATCAAATGGGGATGTTTCTCAGCATGGAACCTCGTTTAGCACATACAGCTAAGCAGGATGGTAACAAGATTTTTTCTCTTGCCCCAGAGTTGACACCGTGCCATCGATTGAGGACCATGGGTGGTGAGATAACAACTCTAAGGCATTTGCAACAAAATAATCAATGAAACTACCGGAGTCTGATTCTTCCTTCTCAGATTTTTCAACTTCTTGAGGAGCGGAATCGGAGGTCGGTTCTTCAGCATCAACTGCTGTCGAAGTTGAATCGTATCCTGCGTACATCTTCATGAGTTCTTCAATTGGAAGGTCATTCTCTGCCTATTCATAAACATAGGTTATTATTAAAGAAAAGAGTTAGTTATATTGTGGGTAAAATTGTTTGTTGCAATTTATCTCCTGAAAAGCACAAGACAGCTAATCAGAAGTGTATGTTGAACAGCTTTAATATGCTCCCATTAATGACCATGCAAAAAATAAAGAAGTCTTTGCAGGCAAAGAGATGGGAGCAGAGGTAATGCAAAATGCAAACAACATCTTTACTTGAAGATCAGCGATTTCTTTTTCATGATCAACTTCTTCACTTTGTTCCTGTTCTTGCATAGTTTGTTCATCATCCGAAGAAGACTCCGCTTCAACATCAAATTCTTGATCCTTTAGAAATACTTAGTTTCGTAAAAGAAGTTTTAAATGGTGCAACAAATAGGAAAAAAAGGAAATCTTTAAACCTGCTATTATAAAAGAAGTTTTGAATGAATGTAACAAAAAGTAAAGCTTTAAACCTGCTTATTATCAGTCTTTCTCCTCTTTCCATGTTCATCTTCATCCTCATCTTGTTCTCCTTGTCTTTTTCTCGCTGATCTTCGTAGTGAGATCGGGTGAGGTTTCGACGAATCGTCACCAGAGGATATGGATTCCTATTATATATAGTATAAAATACAGCCTGTTTCGTACGTTGTATTTGCATGAGAAGTCGTGCAGCAAATGAGACATCAGAAAGACATTGAATTCATTTGGTTCAGAATTACGTCCCGTCTTAAGTTCATCCTTGTCTCCAGCACCAAGTAGAGAATGTACATACCTCAATTGCAGAGTCCGAGTCTGCTTCCTTTTTAACTGTCACTAGATTTTCCTCTCCTACTTCAGCCAGTTGAATAACCTGCATAATTAACATGTTTACAGATAAAATACTTTACTAGATATGGATAAACTTAGTAAATTCATTTTTCTGTATATTCAATTTACTCCTATTAAATGACCGAACAAAGTATGGAGAACTCTGCTGGCAAAGTGATAAGGAAATCTTAAGTTTAAACACTGCTACAAAAGCAGTTTGTGATAATTACTTCTTCGTTTTGACTAGCATGTTCATCTTGAACAGCTTGCTTCTCTTCCACTGGAGTAGAATCTGGGACAGGAACTCCAATATTCTGCACAACATCAGGTGGAAGCTGGGACAGAAGATCTTCGAATGGAATTTCACTTTCTTTCTGAAGGAGAGCAAGCTCATCCTGCACTGTAAGATGAAAATCGAATTATTTAAGTCATCCCCAAGTTCGTTGATCTCATGAGCCCACTTACCATGTTCCTCTTGAAGATGTTCCTCTTCAATAGCGATAGTCTCTTCATCATCGCTTGAGGCTCCTTGAGGAAGAAAGTCATCTGAAAAAAACAAAACTACTAATTGACAATCCTCAAGCAAACTTCCATAAACATACCGTCACTCCCGCAGTGAGAACTGGGTTTTGATTCGGCAGGTGAATCATCTGTAGGTTTGTTGAGCCCCTGTGATAACCAATCCGAATACTTTGCTGTTTGGTCAACAATGAAGTTCAGATGCATGTCCAATGCTTTTTGCCGTTTTTCATCCAATAAACTTCTTTGTTTGTACTCCACCACCTGATCAATTAAACTGACTTGAAATATAATAAAAATACATGGAGTATCATAATAGTACAGCGATAAATATGCAATGTACTAAGTAATATTGCTGTCCACCATATACATGGTAAAGTGCACAGAAGCAGTACTTGGTGTCTATTACTTTGTGAACTGCACATAGGCATCAACATATGGTAAAATGTTAACGCTACATTAATTTAACAATTCAGATACTTTATATTATATTAATAAAAACATGAAAGGCCCACCTTTTCAATATTTGACCAGAAATTTCTGATTTGGCGTGCCATATTTGAGGCGATTCGTCGAAGTTTTTGTTGCCCTTCCCGCTCAACTCTCTTCTCCTTCTCCCTCACATCTCTGTGGTAAGCGTTCACCATACGAACAACCTGCAAAATATTGAATCAAACACCAAAAGGTAAATAAAAATAGTGATGTGGGTGATTAAAATAAACAAAACTTACCTTTCTTGCAGCTGCTCTTTTCCATTTTCTCTCCTGTGCAAAGTCGGCAGCCAACCACCTCATTTCTTCCAGCAAATAGTCCCAGTGGGTTTTATTTCTCGGTGGTTCTTGTACCTAGATTCATTCAATATATTGATTAGGTAAGAAATTCACCACAGGGGAAAATTTCACATTCCTACCTTTGGAAGCCTTCGTTGGGACCATAAACCTTGTTTTCGGAGATCAGCAACACGGCGTTGAATAACAGCTTCCTGTTTTGCACGTTCAAGGATTTCTTCCTGTGATCCAATGGTATCTTCATACACATCGGATAAGGTGTTTCGTGTTGAAAGTTTTAACCTAAAAAATGATGCCGATACAATATATTCAGATTAAAGAGCAAATTTTACAGTATTTTGAAATTACCGGTTGGAAGGTAAGGAAAGTGGCAGATGCAATCGAGGTGGTGTTGATACATTTGTTTTATGTGTGAAGTTTCTGTAAAATTATGAATTACAATCCTATTACATGGAATTCCTAAAAAAATCCAATTAAACCTCGGAGAGCTGATCGGTCGGTTTCCACTTAAACTAGAAACTGGAGTTGTTTCTATCGATATTTGTGCGATCTGTAAAAGGGTTTTATTTGTTAATAGAAATAAAGAACATTCACAAAATATAGTTCTACCTTGGGTTCTACTTCTACTTGCTGGCCCACAAGTGATTTATTGTCATTATCAACAGAGGATTTGCGTGAATCAGTCGATCTGTGTCTTCCATCGCCATTTGGAAAAACAGGAGTTTGTCGCAAATGATCTATCAACTTTTGCGAGGGACGTTTTTTAAACTGAGAAAACTCAGTGTAGTTCCCACCGTGTTGAAGAAAGAACAGCTCTGTTACCAACTCCGTGTAACTGTTGTTGCAAATTTTCATCTTTTCTTCCTGAAGCTGAATGGCAGACTGGCGCTTCTCAACGATGGGAGAAATTGAGTGGCCATTGCTAATGCTACCATCAGTTTGAGTTTTTGAAACCATTACGGTAGCTTCTCAATACATCGGAAGACAACACAATCGACGAAACGTAAAGGATGCTGAAAGTTCAGCTGCTGAAACAGGTTAATTTTTAAACTAATTTTAAATGATTTGCGCCAAATAACTGTGCAGAGAAAAACAAAAAGGGAAGGAGGTTGTTAACTAAAATAAAGATGATGACGGTCAGTTTAAAGGCCAAGGTTAAAGTTAGCATTAGTTTTGGGGTCAAGATTAGTGTTTGGGGAAGGGTTAAAAATAGTTTTCATGATTTTATTGAGCAGTTCCCCACAATTTAGCATTTCTCATCATGCATAGGTGACGTGTTGCCACATCAGGTTTTGGCAAATCAAAAATTTGCTCTTTTGGCATGGATTAGGTCAAAAATAGCCTTACTTTATAATGACATACCAACCAGTTGCTTTAAAATAATTCAGAATATTTTTGTATGCATTTGTATTACCAAAAAGAGCCTTTAAAGTACACTTGCCTTGCTTTCCAGGCCAGTTTAGACAAAGCTAAACGTATGATTAGCTTGATGTTTCATCTAAGTTACATTTTTATTGGTAATGTGAGTTTACCCCACAACCACATATTGCCTAGTACATGATATATTTGCCTGGAAGTTCAATGTAGTACATAAATATAATACACCACTTTATTAAATTATATTTTTTAAGGATTACTAAAGTAGATAAACTAAAACATCGTATTAAGGAAAAACACAATTAACCGAAGCTTTGAAACTATATATACAGTACACTTACTGCATTTAGTTTTACAAAATCGGTCATGTGTGAAAAAATGGTTTCCATACCTGTATCCATAAAATATCTTTGATTTAACAATCCATCCGATGATTTACTTTGCCACAAACAAATTGTAGATCTTCTGTTGATCTCACGACACCATTTTTCAATTGTAAAAATGAATAAGTGAGGAGATAATGCAACACAACCATACAATGATCCACACTGAAAAGAGCGGCAAACTTTTGGAGGGCGGCCGTAGTTGCGACTTCTTCGCGCATGCGCATTGCGTCTTTTTTTCTGAACACGAGGCTTTAGTTTTTTCTTTGTCCTCTGGCGACAACAAAATTAACATTAACTAAACAGAATTAAAATAATACGAAAACGTAAAACATGTTTAACTTTATTTATTATTTAAAAAATAAAAGTTTAAACAACAAACATTGTGGCAATTACTGCGAAATTTTTGGGATTACTGTACAATAATATGCGATATCTATGGCAACATTTACATAACCACGTGCAATTGCGAAAGAAAGGAAAAGATCCACTAAGATTCGTCAACTGTGCAATATGTTTGGCGATTTTTCTATGTAATGCCTTAACACGTGTTCGTTAGGCAGAAATTTTAATCTGCCTGATGCCATGTTCGATACAGTTGCCGCTGTAATCTGTTCAGTTAATTTGCTTTTCGTTAATAGGTTTCTATAACCTTTATTACATCTTAACTTGGAATGTCTTATCTAATGTTTTCCAGTAGGCTATTTTAGATTCTTTGGTACAATTTTTCAAAGAAAACATGATTAAATATATTCAAAACGGCAATCATCGACTGATATGGGTCTGATTACATAAAAAATGGCTATAGGATATTCATGTTTATCCCCGTGAGTTGAAAACCAATAAGGTTAACACACAGGAAATCGTCAGATCACCTCGCGCCCAATGTCGGTCTAACGGTGCTATTTTAGTGTGTTGTGTATGATTTACACGTTCCTTCATTTTAGTAGAACCCATTAATCTGCTTGATTCGGACGATGTCCATTAAGTCCCTTGCCCAAGGACACTATACCGACTAGCTTGCGACAAGTTTTAAACCCACAATCCTTCAGCTATTAGTTGTCACTCAACAACACGTCACTTCCCCCAACCATTTGCATGGCTTTTTAAATCGATAAACTTGATAAGGATGGTTTGAAATTTGTAATAGGCCTAATGCTTTTAGTACAAAGGGACAAATGTAACTAAATAATATAATCCTATGCCCAGCTGGAACTGTCGCGTGGCCCTCTCTTAGTCATGGTATTTAAAAAAATATTTTGCTGGGTAGCAATAGTGGTGATTCCCCAACGTTTAATGGGTTGAAAGCAGCGTGTGCTAGGGTGCGAGACGGTGCTCTCGCTTGGCTATGAAGTTTTAAAATAATGAAGCAGTGCTTCGTAAAATAAAGCTGTTGATAGTGCATTTTCCAGTTGTTTTTTTCCCGCCTTTTAACCGAAGGTTTGCTGGTTCGAAACTCGTCCCAAAACTAGTCTGTTTTGTTCTTGGGCAAGGCACTTAACGGACATTGCCTGAACCCAGCGGATTAAGAGCGTGAGGTGATCTGACGATTGCCCGTGTGTCAGCCACCTTGGTTTTCCCATTTACGGGGATAAACATGAATATTCTACCCTATCCTGTTTTGTTGGCAAAAAGTTTCCGATGGGTACCCCGGCCCATTGGTCTAGCGGTTAAGTGCGTCGCCTTTCAATCGAAAGGTTGCATGCAGGTGCGGAACTGCATGGTCGCTAGCTAGTCGGTTGTGTCCTTGGGCAAGGCACTTTACGGACATTGCCTGAAACCAGCGAATTAATGGATTCTTCCAAATTGTAGGAACGTGTCTATCATATATATACAACACACTGCAATAGCTCCGGTAACCCGAGCATGGGCGCGAGGGTGATCTGACGATTGTCCGTGTGTTAACCCCCTTAGTTTTCGTTCCATTTACAGGGATAAACATGAATATATCCCTATTCTACCAAATCAGAATTTTAAGTAAGAATTAAGAAGGTTTTGCGTGTAGCTTTCAGATCCAAGTTTCTTTTTTAATTTTTTAAAAATTCTAGGATTTCCTGCGGCAGAATCTTGAGTGACATCCCTCTTTGTGAGGTCAGTTTGCATTGCATGAACGGCTCCTACAGCAACACGACCCTTTTTGCAGGAGCTACTACAGAGTGTTGCATGCGATAGTAACATTGCCACCATTAGTGTTCAACCCAATTACAAGCACATTTGTTTTATCAACCCTCTGAAGTAGCGGAAGTCTAGGTTAAATACCAACAAGGGGGAGAGTAATCTATTTTACCTTGACCAAAGTTTTGGATTCGCAAGCAGCTACGGTATCTAACCGACGAAGAGCTATAATACGATGTAATCCAAGCTTTTTTAAAGTTCAAACATGAATTTTTTGAAAATGGGCACAAATAAATCGTGATTTTTTAAAAAATTAGCAATTCGAACTTAAACTTTTGGATATGGTATAGCTAACACGACCTAGATATTTCCGAATCCAAAATTCGTGGTGTTACCCAGAGAGATTTCCCTACAGTTTAGACTATGCAGCGATTTTTGTCCTGACAAAAAATCGAATAGCGGCATCTTAGAACGTGTACCTAACAATGATAACCAATAACTAAAATGGACCCACAATTGACTAGAACGACTGATTAGCATATAGGATACCCATGCATAATACCGTCTAACAGAAAAACGCACACTGCAGCATGTTTTATATGGATCTGTGCTATTGCCTCAGTTCAACCGATGCACATATGCCGGTTGCCTTGTCAATGGTCGCTAGTGACAAACTTGCGGCTGGTTTCTATCTACAATTTTGCTCTTACAAAATAAGCTAACCGTGCAGACACCAAAATCGATTTTGTCTTGACTACAATCGTTGTCAATTTCCAAGGTGAAATTCTCCAGTCACCCTAATAAAAAGTCCACAGTATTTAACTCACGTAACTTATTTAATAGCAACTTCCACTCGGGGCTAAAATTGATTAATTACGCACAATGTTTTCGTTAGCAGGTAAACCTACTTATCCGTACGAATAGTCATAAATAGACGTAACAATTTCCATATGCAAGCCCAAGCCAAAGGACAAAATACAAATAATTTAAACAAATCACAGAGCAATCTAAATTTCGCCATTAAATATACTGTGGAAACTGAATTCAAACACAGAGCAGCAGCCATGTACTTACCAAGGACTTGCTATTGAACAAGAAAAAAAATCGGGCCCTCGCAGTCTTAAACAAATAAAAGTGTCAGAAAATTCGCAAAACTGAATATTAGAGAAGAAAATATGAGAGAATTTAGGAAAGTGACCAAAAATGTTAAATTGCTGAAATAGATGAAAACGTTAAGAGGACAATTAAACATTGTTATGCAAAATTAAATAAGTAAACGTGGCTACGCACATAAAACAATAATTTACCGAAAAGTACACCAGCCTAAATACGGGTTGTCGAATACATGTGCTTTGTCGCAAAAGGACTCGGTGCGCACGTCGCAAGTACCAGCAGCATCATCAGCAGCACACAGTGCAATGTGCCGGGAAGAAATACATTCCACACTGGCGCAAAAAACATGGACAATCCTCAACAACCAGTGGTTTTGCACGGGAACTTCAACAGTTTAGTATGAAATTTTCGGTTTAAATCGATATAATACAGATATAGATGCGTTTAACTTTAACAAATCCAACCCAGTGAAGCACATAGCAGTACGAATAAAGCTGCAGTTATTTTTCACCAGACAGAGTTGCATGTTTTCGCAGAAACAATTTAATCTATATGCATGGCTATATATCACCGAACTGTTTAAAAAAAATTGAAAAAAACACAGTTTACCAATCTGAATTTGTTTGATCAAAATTTGTAAATTTCAGTTCAAACACTTCATCCGACCGAATTACTTCGCATCTTCTGGACTTTCAATTGTTTAAATTTCGTCGTTAAAATAATGTGTCATTTTCAATTGTGTATTTTAATCGCTTTCTCTGTGTAGCCGAATCTACTCTGGTGACGCTTCGAATTTTTGTTCAGATGATCCAGCCCAATCCAGGCCTTGGAACACAACCTTGAACTCTGCTAATATTTAAACAAGTGTTATATATTCGACCATTGTGAGAGTAAAAACGCTGCGGACATCATTTTACCTGAGATGGCAGAGTCATAGCAGGCATCACTTCCTTTAAATTAATCGTCATGTTTATATCTTCAGACATGTATTTCACCTGAAAAGAAACAAATTTCACATGGCAGGAGTAACATGACAAGAGTAGTGATAAAACATTGGACTGTCAGCTGAAAGGTGGAAAGATACAACCAGCTTAATGAAGAGGGCCTGCTGTATGGCACTTTGCAATTGCTCTGTGAACCCAGTAGAGATTAATACGTTGAACCAAGAAGACATCACAAAGTATGGAACATGCAGTAATAGCTTATATAACCTAACTGTAGGTTCGAGTAATAATTATCTTTATGTCCCTACCAGAAGGGATAAACACGAGGATCCTATTCCATTATATTCACACACAGGATATATTTGCTTTGCTTATTCTTTAGAGATACTATTCACACAAACTGATCGTGCCTTGTTTGAGTGGTTTTACATACCACCGTTAACGTGGCTGCACACATCATCATGATTAATGAAAGCACCGGCACTGATGATACTGTGTATAACGACTAAGGAACTCTTTATTAAAAACATCGTATAGAAACTATGCTGTACACTCTATTCGTGAATATGAATGAATTCACATAACGCTTATCAAAGTTTACCTGTCCACCTACAACCACAGCTATTTTGTACTTCTCAAACACGTTATCAGGTACATGCATTGCTTTCTGAATTCGCTCTCTGATCTCAGCAAAGCGTTCCCCGGTACGGACTTTAATGAGCACAGGCACCCCGAAGGTGTTGTATATTTCCTTGTGAAAGTGGACAGCACACAGAAGCATTTCATCTTCACCGATCTAGAACCAGGAAGAATTAGGAAATAGTTGCGTTATGACCCAAGAAACGCATTAGAAACTGGGAAAACATATTGCGATTTTTCTAATATTAATTGCATCATTTTCTGTGTGTTATACATTAACATTAAATTTTTTTCTTTGAATTTAATTGCAACTAAAGATTAAACTATATAAGGTTCCAGTAAAAAATAATTTATATTTTAATTTTTTTATCTTTGAGTCTGACAAAGGATAGTTTTATAATTACAAAAAATGATAAAATAGAAATAAATCACCTCTTTATGATCGTCAGGTATAATTTCTATCCTGTAGAGTCGAGCAACTTGGCCGTACGGAGTTAAGTCTTCTAGGGCTTTCTCTGGCCGCAGGATCCCACAGATTTTATTTCCTACAACTTCTAACACACGAAGCTCTTGCGCATTTTCAATGCCAACCTTTGACGAAGGCGACAAGTGTTTTAGGGAGGAATTTTAATTTGATCATAACGCAGTAATGGGTTACATGACCAATTGACAGACATACTGTGCACCTAACAACAGTTGCTGTGCACTGTATTTTTATTGTTTGTGACCAAAATTAAAAAAAAATACGACATTAACGATTTGCTTAATTAAAAATAGAAAAACAGCAAATTGATAGATCAAGCAAAAGAAGAACTTACCTTTTTCCTACATTCTTCTAGTAAGCCAGCCACGCAGCTGGTTTTATTTGGGTACAAGACAATTTCTTCTTCTTTGAGACTGGGCCACACAAACATACATCTGAATTGCCTCTTGTTCTCAAACTCGTTGACTTTCATTGTAAGTTGTTGGTAGTAAAGTCGTTTTGACTGTTTTCGCGATCCGTAGATCTATTGCAACGACAACAAATAATTTACAACAATCAAGAGAACAAAAACGACACTAACAAACTACAGGTGTTTAAATAACCACAATTGGAGCGGTAAAACTGAAGTTATTTTTATTGGAATTGGTATCATTTTATTTTGTTGGTGCGTACAGGTTCAGTATTTGTTTTTTTTAATAAAAACACAATTCTTCTTTAATCAACAATATACATATTTTACTTTCAATAAATAAATGAACTGAAACAGAAAATAACCGCCTTAAAATACAAAACATTTAAAATGGATAAAGACACAGAATAGAAGAAATAAATGCTTCGTTGAATAATGCACCTGAAGAAGATCTTTGAGTTGACCGTCGAAACTCGATCGGATGACGTTTCCCGGTTGATCCCGAACATTCTGGACACGGAAGAATTGCAACATCATCGGATCGGTGTCCAATCTCTCAGCCACTCGCTCTGCAAACTGGCAACACATGGGGATTGTTTAATGCTTTTTGCTCTTAAAAGTTTTATTTTTTGGTAGGAAAGGACAAATTTTTGTTTGTATCTAAAATCCTTAAGTTTATCCAATTTTTGTACCCTGATTTAACAATTTTTGGTTCAACTCAGTGTTTTGTAACATTCTTAAATTTGTTTAAACATCGCAAAATGCGAAATTTGGGCTATATTATCAACATAAAATGACTTCAATGAATGTAGCTTGATTTCGTACTGGAAAATGAAATAAAAGGAAAGTTCATTCTTTTTACTATTAATACATTATATTATGCCATTTGTTATCACCTTTATTTCCTATCATGTATTTTCAATAATAAGTGTTGTTTAGCCTCGTGCTTTAATAACAATTAATGATTAAAATGCGTAATATATCGCCCATAATGATATAATGACGAATTTGCTGCACAGGAAAAGATGAGGTCACTTTAATACATGATGCCATGGACAGGTACCACACATTGAATAAAACACACCTTATAACTAACTACTTTGTAAACAAATTTCCTGAACAAATTCAACCAACATAGTTTAAAGTGATCTTGTCAGATCAAGAAAATGGCTAGCAACATTGAAATGTGTACAGGTGTTTAATTCACTGCAGTACAGTTGTACATTACTGATACAAAAATTCTACTTTTGTGGTTACCAAGGCACTTCAGTTTATTTCCGCCACTTTTTGCTCCATATAAATATAGAAGTACAAGAGCTATAGGTCCAGTTTCGTTTATTTCCGCTACTTTTTGCTTCATATAAATATACAAGAGTTGAGCATCCTCACCTGGCCGTAAGTCCAGTTTCGGTTCAGTGAGACGGTGAAGCCTGGGTCAAGTGGGTCGTTCTTATCGCAAAGAATAACATCAACGCGGAAGTACATGTCGAGGAAGTATCGAGCAGCATCCGGACATCCCTGCTTCACCGGTTGGAAGACGATGATGTTCCCGTCCATCAGTTTGTCCATCACCTCTCCGAGCTGCAGGTTCCGATCGTGGATTGGACGGAGCTCGGAAGCGCTCACCTATGATTAATTGTTTAAGTTGCAGTTTACTGGGGGGTGGAAATAATGATGCATTGTTCACAAAACACATATAATGTTGTGAAAGTGTGGCCTATGTAAAAACAATAAAAAAGGCTGTTTTGGAATTTATGACAATAAAATCTATAAGTTTTCATCCTATTAATGCTTCAAAGCTTGTTATATATATATATATATATTAAAGTTTAAAAAGAGGTTGTCCCCTTACTAGTCAACTTTTTGATCGGGAAATTGGAAGAAAAATGATTAACAAAAAAAGAAAAGAATTCTAGTGTAGCAAAATATGTTGTATTTTAGGTGATTTATTTGTTTGTCCACTTACTTCTTCAAACAGCAGCAGTGGGGTGTTTGGAGGGAGGCCACCACGTTTGCGCAGGAGCTTTTCTATGCCAACAACCTAAAATATTACTGGGTTAACTTTAAAGGAACATAGACTGTAATATACATAGCAAGTTGAATGGCTGGCACTGTACAGATCAATAATAAACTCCACACCAATTAGATGAGCTTATATTGCAGAATTTGCACTGTAATTACATAAGCTACACAAACCAAGGTTGATTAAATTCACAGTTCGAATCGTTCTATTTTACTGTGAATTGTTATTTAACCATTCTTGATTTTTATCTACGGCTATTTATCGTTTGCATCAAACAAACATAAACTTATTCACAGCAATTCAAAGGGTGGATGCTAAATAGCTGGTAATCATTATTCGCTGCTCTTATTTGCTTTCAATATTCCAGGGAAACCATAGGTAACTCCAAATGAGCTACCGGTACATTATGCAATCTATTATTAATGGTGGTTAATTGTTACCAGTGCAATGAGCTGCAAAAAAACCTGTATGTAAATAGTGGGCTGATTAAAAAAGGTTTTTAAAAATGATGATGTACAAACGTTGAAGTGTTACACATCTCTGAGAGTTGAATGTTAAAAATGATCTTAGGTGTGAGAAATTGTTATAACATGTGCAACACCACAATACTACATCAACAATCTGGTTGCAAAAGCTTTTACAATTAGTAA
>CH002431.1:107602-143988 GCA_000149265.1 Ciona savignyi | reverse complement strand
GCTGAACTCCTACTTCCTCCTAGTGGAGGAGAGATTAATGATGGACAGGAGGTCACGAGACAATGCTCTAGTTGTTCGCGCACTTGACAGATTCTATAGGAGGTAATTCGGACCAATATTTTTTATTGCAACTATTTATTCTATGATTCATCAATTTGTAATTCAGTCTGACTGACTGCAGTCCATAAACTTGAACTGATTTGATAATGGTTTTGACAGCCAATAGTAGAAAAGTGGAGTTATTTTTTTAACTATCAAATCACAACATCTTGCAATAATGTCGGCATTCTATACAAACAGACTCCAGGCCACCACAAACCTTCTTCCCTCCTTGGATATAATGACCTTGGGCAAAGCAATAATCGTAAGAGTAGCAAAAGCACGTTGTGAACATTACAAACTGGCGTTGGAAGAATTTTTCATGGATTGCTTGACCGATGCAAGACATGCCATCTCATCTCCCAAAGGCTCAATAGGTAAACTTAAAAGAGTTTAAATGTAACAGAATGTGACATTTTCTTTGCTAAGTTATAAAAAAATTCATTGTAGTATTATATATATATTATGGTCATGGTTTCTATTGGATTGAACTAAATCATACTGATATCACACTAAATAGCTTCTCCAACATGCAGAATGAGAAATGGTGTTAAAATAATAATTGAGAGATATCTTTATATGGAAATCTGATTCAGATGACAAATCATTAGTTGAATTTTGTTAGCAATCAATAATCTATTTTGTTTAAACGCTTTCCATTCCATTTAAGTTTTTTATCACTGGCTGCATCACCTATTACATAGGTTCAAAAAAATTGCATTTATAGCCTTTTATCTTCACATTGTAATATCTTGCAATTGTTAGAAATGGGTATTATTTTTTCAATGAATGCACTGAAGATGGCAACGGACAAGTTGACTTAACATCTTGGATAATGGATTTCTTAAATTAACAACCAATGATGTTTTTTTACTGATAATACAGTTACCACCTTACATTAAATTCAAAAAAATCGAATCCGGTTACGCAATGACCCCATATTCGCAGGCAAATCAACACCAGTGACACTTAACTTGCTGGACCTGGTCAACTCAACAGCATCAGCCATACTGAACCAAGTCAAATCTGTCCTCGCTGATGTTCAGCTCTTCACTGTCCGCGATATTAACTTCTCCAATATGTCTTATTTCAGGTACCTTGTTTAATAAGTACTTTACAAGTATTTCAATCTGAACATATATTGATACAGTTCTCTGTTCCACCAACCAAAGAAACAAATTAAAATACTAATTCATTAAGTTATTTTCCAATTACTTTATTTTATCTGTGTATCAGATCTATGTAAGATATGGTTGTAGTTTGTATATATTTAACTATTTATAATAAATTTAACTCGTATTCCCACAGTCGAGAATTCAGTTGCCAGGATGTACGTGAAGTCATTATTGTCAGCTTCCTACAGTATATCAGCGAGTAAGTAGCTTCTTGTTAATGTTAGTGTATAAATTTTTTTATTGCGCAAATTAACTCATTTCATCTAAAGCTAGACATATTAAAACTGGTCTGCAAATACAGTAGTTTTTTGATGATGCATTAGCTCGTATTTAAGAGTAGACTTAGTTGTTCGTTTCCCATGTGTGGTTGGCTGGCATCAATCTAACAATATTTCAAGTGACGAATTGTGTTTTTTATGGAATGATAAAAGGTTTTGTTTGTAAGTGAAATGTTAAAACAATTATGCTTGTATCACCAGGACATTGAGGAAATTCTGTGACCGATCAGGAGGTCCACGGTCAGGACTTCCTCCTCCAGCCCTTTTACTGCTTCTGTCTCGACTCTGCCGGGATTTCGAGCAGAACACAGCTGCCTATGTGCTCACACTGACCGACGAACAGTTTGTTATTAATACCAAAGATAGAAAAACAGAGGTGAGTGTGTGTAATGTTCTTTACTGAAATCATATAAACTTTCTAAAGTCACTTCTTTTTACCGGCATAACAATACATGTATTAAATGGACTATCAACATATTAATTATTCCTGTATCTATAAAAAAAAACAGTTTAATCAGTGTTGTCAATCACTAAAACGTCATTGTATAATGCATTATTTAATTCACTTTTGGGAATCGACTTTATTAAGTTCAGTTATTTCGCTAATATACTAAATAATTTAGTTTTCGATCAAATGTTTGATAATTACATTGCTTAGTTAGGTACATTGGGGTTAAATTATGTTGGACTATTTATGCGATTTTTAAGGGAATTGCTTTTACACGACTAGTTTATACCAAAATGACATGCACTGTGGAACCAGACAGCAGTTATGGCTTTAAACATGGGTATGTGACCAAATCATCCTGGTACTGAGCAATATGGATTGTTTTAATTCAACACGCATGCTATGACAGGTGGCAGTTCTTACTGCTGAAATGGGGGCGACCGCGCAGCGCTTATTGGAGTGTTTCGTGCAGCAAAGTGGAGTATCGGTGTCTCGCATGATTCGAACCAGTGTAGAGGCGCGTGATTGGCTCAGAAGTGTGGAACCACGGCAAGTTAGAGCGGTAATGAGAAGGGTGGTCGAGGAAATAACTCAAACTGATCAACAGGTGGCTAAACTGTATTTATTAATATGGAAACTAAATTTGCGACATCAGTACAGATATTTTATTAATAAATGCTTGGATTCTCGATAGTAATTCAATACTTCTCATTCATCCACAGGTTGGATCATTATATGAAGAAGGTGTTAGAAAAGCACGCAGCAGTGACAGCAGTAAGCGGACCCATCCATTTAACCAAACTTCAGTGTCCAAGCAACGTGAGAGGAGTCATTGGGGAGTATATGCTCCAAGGTGCGTATTGTCTCAAACACACGCTATTAGTGACTAGAACAACTTATCTTCTTCATCTCTGTTGTACAAAAATACCAAGTTACAAAGGAACCTTGCTCAATCAGTGATTTGATGTCTAAATTTAATTTAAAAGTTACTTTTTGTGCCTACATAAAAACAAGTTTCCTCAAATACTTCTGGAACACAATACTTGTAAGGATGGTTAGCTTTAAACCTTTAATCATACCTGATCATTGTTTAAGTTGTTGAAACTGTAAGGTGGTCGAAATAAAATCAGCTGCTAGCTAGTCAGTTGTGTCTTCGGGCTAAGCACTAAGCACACCTTGATTAAACCCAGTGGATTAACAGGTTAAAAAAGTGTTGCTGTGAGTAATCTGAACATCCAACACACTGCACTCTTCCCTTCATCCTTAAACATCCCCCCCAGCTCGACTATGGACAACAGTCTCCTCAGCAACATCCAGAAGTTGTTCTCGGAGCGAGTTGATGTGTTTGGAGCTGTGGAGTTCTCCAAGACCTCCATCATGACTGGGATCGTGAAAATTGCGTTGAAAACTCTGCTGGAGTGTGTGCGTCTGAAAACTTTTGGAAAGTTCGGTCTACAGCAGTTGCAGGTATTATGTTGTAACAAATGAAATGTGTATATGTTTATTCTGGTTGAATTAGTTAAAAATCTCAGTGTTTTGAAGCTATAAACAATTTAAACAACCGTTTGGAACAAATTTACAAGTAATTTACAATTACAACTTTTTAAAACTAAACAATTAAGTCTGCAATGCCAGCAGACAAATCAGTGTTTCTTTGAAAGCTAAATCCAAAGCGTAATTTATATGTAAACTTTTCAGCTTACCTGTTAAAACGTCAGTATGTTAATTAACAGTAACTTTTAGAATAAACTGTAAACACCTTAAAGAATATATTCGTTAAACTTGGCACTTTGTGCTTTTTAAAATCTTGACGATTTGAAACTGCTTGGCGTCATTTTATTTTGTTGGGACTTTTGTCTTCCATTCGTTGACGATTTTCATTAAGACCCTGAATCTGTATGTTTTCAGATTACTGCGTCGTTGCAATTAGGAACAGACTACAAACACGCGTGAAGAATAATCACTTTTGTACATTCAGGTTGATTGCCACTACCTACAACTGTACTTGTGGCGATTCGTAGCAGATGAACATATCGTTCACGGGTTGCTTGACGAGGTGGTCTCTAGTTGTGTACACCGATGTGTGGAGCCTGTTGCCATGGAACCCAGTGTTATTGATGTCATTTGCGAACGTGGGTAGGAAAATGCGGCTCCTACCCAAAGACGTGTCATGAATGCTGTTGTTGGCAGACCGAAAGAGCTCACATAATATGGTTCATGAGGGTAGATATCAGCACCAACTAAACGTCCATTCGTTTTTTTCTCCGCCCAACTAAGTTCCTAGGATTGCTTGTCAATCACATCAGTGGAACTTCCATAGTAGTGAATTTGTACCAACTGGAATGCTAACAAATTCTCCGAAATCACCCTGATGGTATCATGTATAACGATTGGAGGGAGCAAACCCCCAAACCGTGTCGAGCCAACATTACCGCAGTTGCTAAGCGTAACTGTCCCTTCCAATAATTATCTTTTACTTTGAAGTGATTATTTCTATTTACGCGTGTTGATGAAACCGCTCGAACTGGTAGTGAATGTGCAATATAATACGAAATGTAGAGTAAATATATGTACGCATTAAAGTGTTTTGCTGCTAGCTTCTATGTTGGAACTTCTCTAGTCAGTGGGCCAGGTTTGGGAAAATGAAGTTCTTGATGGGTCGGATTATTACATAAATAGTATTTAATATCTAAATTACAGGGTATGGTTAGATACAGTTTGCGGGACTGTCAAAATCCCTTCACGCCCCGGATCCGGCCCGCGGACCGTATGTTGCCCATGCCTAAGTTAGAGCAACGGGAGGTATATTTTGAGTACGATCGTGAGATTCGTCTAAGAACGTCTATGGTGCATCCGCACATGCTACAAATGCCACGTTAAATAAAACCCAGTTGACGCGGACAGCTAAGTTTACATGCAGGCATTTTAATAACCGCAATGTTCTGTGTGCGTAAAATGACTTTTAAATAATTGCGTAGATCAAACGGTGAACTGAGTTTTTCAAAGTTTTAGGTGGTCAGGTTTACCTTGTACGGTTATAAGACTGTGGAGTAATAACTGTTATTTTGACCATGTGTATAGGGTTTTTGGGAAAGGGCTTATTAATCAAAAAAGGTTTCCGTGGTTTAACTACTTGTGTACTAGTAATCTCGGTCTTAATCAGTTAATTTGTGGTTACTAACGCAGCATATTGAGTACGAATGCTGCTGGGCTAACAGTGCTTAATGACAGGAAACAATAAGTTAGAAGACAGAAGGCGGTTTGTGTTGTGAAACTCCGATGTTACACTTCGTAAGACATACAAATCAGTAATAATGATATTTAGATTGACTTGTTTTTTTAATAAAATTAAATACGCATGTATATGGTTATACAAAGTTTCGTTTAAAGAGATTACCTACTTAGTACAAAGAAATAACGGCAGCAACAATAAAAGGTCACACCAGGGCACTGTTTGCGCGTCTTCTGCTTGTATTGATCGCCTTGCCATCCGCGGTTCGCGTAATCAAATTTTATTTGCAATGTGTGATTTCTTTTACAATTTATTTTTTTTCCGAATGGCAATCAATACTTGTTACAATCACACATTGATTACATTGAACAAGGGCATCAGTGTTGTTTTTTTGTTTTCAATTTTGGCTTACGTTTTTAAAATAACCAGTACAGCTTAACAATTTATATGTCGCCTGATTTTACCAACGTTTTAGGAAAACAAGCTGTTTATTTAAATCAGCGTGGTATAGTAGTGCGTCACAGCAGTCGAATTATTTTAAACACATCTACTCAAAATGATTCAGAGCCCAAAAAGTTTTCGCGAGATTGATGTCAGAACAGTGTGCCAGTTAACTCATGTTTTCTCTACTTCCCTTTAATATGACCAAATGTTTTTGTTGTTTTATTTTACTGGCTTAGTGAAGTGTTAGATGCCTGTTGAGTATACTGACGTTTTAATCCTATTATTTATCCAAAGGGAGATAGTATTCAATGAAGTATTATTTGTACTGAATGAATCATGGGTGTCTTGTGTTTGCTTATTACCGTCTGCACCTTGCTGCTTTACGTGAAGCCGACTGAAGGTAAGCGGGATTCACAAAAAAGTAAAAAATGGAATGAGAAGAACCCAGTTTTCCGCTTATCATGCACCTTTAATTGAGTTATTTGAATAAATCATACAAAATATTTACATTAAATGCTACAATAAATAAAGTCACCGTTTGTGTTGTTATAGGACAGTGTCATGAGTGTCCACCTGATTCCACTTGTGTTGGGAGTGACTGCGTGTGCAATACCGGTCATTACTGGAATAATCCGGAAACCAAGCAGTCCTGCATAAAAATGCCACCCACCACGACCGCTGAATATTCAACTCCACCAACTGTTCAAAAAAGCACGTCGTTACAAAAAACTACGATGAATACTATCGCAGTAAGTGAGGGCAAAATTAAACCGGAATATACGTCAGCGAAACAGAAACAACATGCTACCACTGCAAGACCATCCAGCACAGTCAGCACTCAGGTGGTCAAAAAAGTAAACGATGCCGTCGAGAAAACATACTTTGGGTTTTGCTCCGGACAAAGATCAAAATGTGAAATGATTCTTGCTGGAATTATCATTGCTGTTTTAGTTCTGCTGGTTGTCAGTACTATTTTTGCAGTGGCCGTGTACAGAAAGGGGAAAACCAGGCGTGTACTTGTGTGACACATATTTCAACCGCCGTTTAAAAACTGAAATGTATCTTTGCTATTTACGCTTTACCAAGCCATGCTTTAAAAATCGGGTTTTCCTAACCAACTTGCTGCTTTTAAAATTTGTTTTACATGCTGTATGTGACTTTAGCACGAGAATTAACCAATTGGCCACATAGTATTTGCAAAAGGAGACACCTATCTTCATTTTACCTCTCGCTGCGCCGAATCCTAAAAAAACGCGTGTAATATTCACTAGTGGGCGATATTACGTCTACTTCCACTACAGAAATATATTGTTTCAAATATTCACGTTTTCGAAATGACATGGCTGTATATTTTTTTGATTTTCTATTATTTTCCTTTTTTGCCGTTATAGGTTTAACCCATGATGTGCGTGTCACCAAGGCCGTTCTTAATAACCGTTCTAATCATTTTTTTACTTCGTAGGGGGAAGAGTGGGTAAAATGGGGCCCTTTAGTTGCAAATCGGATTTTTTACTGATATAAAGCCCGCTGGACTTAAGTTTTTCACGTGGTGTCACCTAATACCAAAGTCTTTACACATAACATGTTAACTTTCTAATAATTTTTGTTAAATATATTTTATCAACAAAGAAAAATATTTCGTTAGTGGCCCATTTTAGACAAGGGTGTAGTCTAAAATGGGCCCCGGCCCGTTTTCGACATTAACATTTCGCCAGATAACAGTATCCATATTCGCTTCCCATATAAACAATGTTATTACTTTTCTTTTTATGATGTAGTTTTTTTTTTTAATTTAACACTTTGGATTACAGCAATTACTTTTTATTTAATACCCAGTTACTAGTATACTAATGCAATAACACCTTGCTACTTTAGTGGAAGCATAACTATCAATTCATGTTATTAATAGCATTTAGAAAACCCGTTTAGTTTATTGTAAAACACATAATATGACTGTTAGTGCTAAGTCTAGCCCTTTAATACTGTTAATGCTAAGTCTAGCCCCGTTAGTTACCAAATGAACACAGGGGGCCCATATTAGACAGGTACGACTTAAAATCTCTATAAAAAAAAATTAAAAAAAGAAGTTTTATTTCTACCAGTAAAAGTAGGTCTAGGCTATATAGTTCTATTTAACTACAGTAAAATTTATTTTAGTATTTGATCTTTTCTATTATTAATTAGCAGAAAACAAAAATTGCAAATTTAGATTCAGACCTTCTCAAACCGAAATAGCTACAGAAAACATTGAGTTTGTCTATTTCACGCTCAAACTTCGGTTTGGAGATTCCATAATTTGATATACTGACACTGGTTTTT
The DNA here is from genome assembly GCA_000149265.1 of Ciona savignyi. Classification (NCBI taxonomy): domain Eukaryota; kingdom Metazoa; phylum Chordata; class Ascidiacea; order Phlebobranchia; family Cionidae; genus Ciona; species Ciona savignyi. Next base: position 135,993 of record CH002431.1, on the reverse strand, counting down.
GCAGCAAATTTTTATTCTTCAAAATATATTGAAAATTGGAGGGGGCCCATTTTACCCACGTGGCCCATTTTACCCACTTTTCCCCTACATGTTCTAAAGCAAACTTGTTTATAAAAGCGATGATTTTGATGGTTCCACACTAACAATTGGGTTGGTTCGCAAATTGATCGTGTTATCCAAAGTTACATTAACAACTATACAAAATTCGTATGGTTCAGAGCTGTTACGATATATGTTTCTGTATATACCCAGCTAAAACTTGGACTGCTCACCAAATTTAATTTGGGGCGAATAGAATAGAACACGACATGAAATATTTGAGAGAGTTTCAACCCAATTAGACAGCTCCTTCCAGTCAAACGTTAAGGTACAATGCATTCTAAAATTCGACCATAGGCGTATCTTTAAATCGAACATTTTTAAAGCAAAACTACCGCAATAAGACGTGGACGTTTGTGTTATGTTTATTGTGCACCACCCGGCAACACAACAGTGGTAAATAATTTAATAAAATAAGCCAAGACCTAAGCGTCGGCCAAACACGACTTACCATATAGTAAACAACATAACTTCCAAATAGAAAATATCGTTTGTGTTGTTGATCGGTACATTTTACATTTTCACGAGCATCTCCACAGAATTCGACATTTCCTTAAAAAAAAAATTGGGAAATGCCCATGGATATCTGTCCGAAATGAATATACGCCCGACAACATGTCAACTAACCGCATTAAAAATGTGATTAACCCCATTTTACTTCGCGGAGTTTACCCGAATATGGTGAAATGCTTTCCTAATTTTCTTTTGTATATTTGGCAGCATATTATGTAACCTTTGTTATACAAGTGCTCTGTTATGTGATTATTTAACGTGGTTACTCGGAATTCTGGACCTTATTCCTATCATTCATCAAGGCGGAAAGGCAATAAAATTACGTAAACGTGAATTCCGGCGACAGAAGCTCTCGTTTTTATGGAGCTGCGGGATTTGTTTCATTCACCCGGTCGTAAACCCGTCGTTCGAAAACCGCGAATTGGTTTTAATAATCTCACATTCAACCGCTAATTTCGCGGCTTATCAAGACCTGCACAAGATCAAAGCGGGTAACCTATCACCAAGATTTGATTTACAAAAACGAACCAGTTTATTCCCCAGCGTCATTCTCTGTTTACATCTGTAATAAAGAGCATTGAGGGTAAAATCCGAAGTAGCTTTGATCTCAAATAATGCCTTTACAAATCCTTTTCAGGGTGTGATGCCGCGACATCAAAGCTGCCGCCTTCTGTTACAGTTTCGACGTTTATAACGTCACAATGTAACAACGATTCAAATGCAAACACTCTTTTGTTATCAGGTATACGCGATAAACGGTTTACGGTTGCTTGTATTGATTAAATAACTGCTTTATACCAACCAATGTCTAAGATATTGTTCGTAGTATGCGCTGTTTAGCCCTAGCAGAAATACACCTATACTTCCACGCTTTAGTATAATTGATAACAAACGTACGTTTTCAAACAAACCAGTCGTAAGATTTATTTAGGGTTGTATACTTCTTGTACTTTTAAAGTAATCTTCTCAGAATCATGTTTATTGTAAAAATTAATAAAAATAACTATATAAGATTATCGGTCAGGTATATTCGGAAACAGAGTTTTCAACCCAATTTTGTTCCTTTTTTCACCAGAACAGTTCTATAGTGGACGTGGATCGGCAAAAATAAGCGGTGAAAATACCACGCAGGGTATTCTGTGCTGTTGTGGAAATCACCAACAGCAAGTTGCCTCAATTAAACCGCTTTCTTTGTTGAAATTTTGCGTTTTTGGAATTCCCAGGTAATGAATGTCCCGGTTCTTAAAATCAAGTTTTGATGTTTCAAGCCGCAGCAAAAGCCACAAAGTGTCCTTGAAGTCGAGCGTCCAGATAAAAGACGCACAGCGATAAATTACAAGTTATTATGCACATCGCTGAGTTTAATGTATACGACTGAGTTGGCGAGCCGTTATCGTTCGTCGAAGTTTGTCTGAATAACTTGTTTACCGCGGAAGTCCAACTTAGATGTGGCGCGCGTTCTTTGTGGGCGATTTTCCCCTTTATTCGACGGCACGAAGTGAATGAGCTGTGCACTGCAGTAGTGTTTGTGCGCGCGCGACGGGCAGATCCAGCGAAACATCAAAGGCGACTTCGGCTTCATTGATCTCGCATTCCGCTGCTCGGAGAGCGGGGAAACGAAAGAGAGAAGCGGCGCTGGCTCGAAAGCGAAGAGAAGAAAGCGACTCGGAGGGGCGTGTGATTTTAACGAAGCGAGTGGGGCCCGAGGCAGGCGGGCTTAGACGCCGCACAATGAAAGTTGCGGCGAAAAGAAGTCCAGTCGGCCGCAGAAGTTAAAACAAAACCGAGGTCGAGCTCAAAACATCTAAATTAAGAAGCAGATCCAGCAGTGGAAGTTTGCCGTTTTACCAGCGATATTGCAGGCAGTAAATACACAAATAATCTTAGCCAGGCTGATATACGCGAGTTCGGAAGTCGGATTGTCCAATCCTCGATGGAGCTCAGGATTAACTTCTTAAGTTGTTTCGCGTAAATAAATGAAAATAAACAACGGACGTAGTATTGTAAGCTTCGTAGGATTAGACTTAGTTGCATAAGGTATAACTGTGATTAAGCCTTAATCGACGGCTCTTAAACTGCTGCTTACGCGGTCATTTATCAGCTGAAAACGTCGGTGTACAAGCAGTGCGCCCGCTCCTACTACTGAACAAACCGTAACAGTGCTCGGTTAATCAGTCGAACCATGCTTACAGCGCTATAACAGAGGGCCGTGTTTAACCATGTGCCAGTTGTAAATCAGGTCTCGCAAACCTGCTCAAATAAAACCCATGGCCAGTTGTTTTTAATCCGAAGGCTATCATAGATCGGGTAATGGTAGAATCACTAATATTCAGCATTCAAACAGTTTGGAATATGTGTTAGGCAGATTAGAATAGACATATAATTTTTACATTTCCTGGATTTTATTGTCTTGGCTGTCGCAGTAATATCCTATTCGAGCATTCTTCGGAAGTACTACTGAATCAATTGACTTCCCACTGTGGTATAATCCGAACAAAAGGCGGGCGCAGTGCATCCTCCCACTATCTCATCGATTTCCTAATCGACTAAATTCACTAAATAGTTTTACAGACGCGCATAAGGGAGGTGTTTCAAGTAAGGTACAAACGGATGGCAGGAAAAAGTTAATTCAAACGCAATAAGGAGGTTCCCACATCAATGGTGCTTCCTTGACTTCAAAGGATGATTTTCATTGACTGACATTATTACGCAATACTAACATAACGTCATAATGCCGGCTTAACGTCCTTAATATCCAGCGATGCGTGACCTTAATCTGGCGCTTGGTCCCTTCGGACTCGGATTAATTTTCTATGGAATGATCTGCACGGTCAGCCAGCGCAGTTGGCATCGGTACATGCATGCATAGCTAGCTTTACTATATAAGTATATTACCATCGTACGTCAGCCTTCTTTGAGCTTTTAACTATCGGCCTTTGATGTTAAAATAGTTCGCAACTTCGCAGCTTTATTAAACATTTAATGCAGTTTCTAACAAAGGCAAATGTGACGTTGTCAGATTTTTAATATCCGTGTTTCAAGTGGAATAGTAAAAGGTGGTTTTGCTTACACGATGTTAACATGGTAGGTACATATATCTCGGCACCTTTGATTTCGGTTTTATAGTCAGTGGAAATAAGAACATGAGCAGAAAGTAAGGAAAGACTGACATTAACAACACTTACAATGGACAGACAGGCTGGGGTCAAAGTAGGAATGCTTGTATCAGTTGACGCCCTTCTTATCGTACATACGCCGAATGTATTGCATTCCCATTGCCTACGTTTCTATTTCCGTGGCGCATAACGATCAAAGTGCGACCAAATAAACTTCCTTTGAAATTGTACGTTCTAGAAAAGCAGCTGTTTAATTTAAATATATGTAATGAACTCTAAACCCGCTCTCTTGAGCTAATGGACTTACATTATTGAATAATTAGAGAGCGGAAAACGACGACAAGGATAAAGTATGGGATTAAAGCACAGCAAGCCCCGATTAAGGAGGCGTAAGTATTACGACATTGTAATAACTATACGTATTTCTTCTAATTACTTTTCAATGTGAGCATGTAGCTAATTGTACTACTCTTACTGACGTGTCACATAATTAACAGCAATTACGGGACGGATCAATGAGCTGTAGTGATACAGAAAGTCAGCGCATCTGTAATTAATGCTAATAAGTGATTTATGGTTTCGTTCTACAAAGCAATTGCTCGTAAATCGTTAACTTCATGAAGCAAGTCCAATTTCTAAACCTCAAAGGTTTCAAATGAACCTTACGCTTTGCGGGTTGCCTTTTGGCTGAGTTTTCTGGAGCACTTATCAATCACAATATCGTGTGGTAATCGAGAATTACATTTGTGCATTATCCACATAACATTCGTAGCTGTATGCAGACATGCGACCTATGCACGTCAGATGAAATTCGATAACGTACACAAGCACCCGCGCTGCGTAATTCAACTTCCAAAGCAGTAGTTCACACAAACAGCTCGAAGTGATGTGTGTTTAACCGTTGCTTTGTAGTTATCTCAGCATTGTGACGGCATAATGCCACATCAATGGCGAATGCCCCAGGCTCCTCGTAACCAAACCAGTGAGAATAGCTCACTCGCGCGCGCGGGCCTTGAAGAGCAGTGTTCCCCGTTACGATACCCCTTAAAACAGTTAACCTTGCAGTGTTGTGCACAACCTAATATTTTCAAAATTTAATTTTTCGATTCCTCAAAAATCATCCGATCAACACTGCTGAGTAAGCCGCGCTATAATCCGTGGTGGAGAAGTAAAAAAGTCGAAACGATATATGAAAATAAACAGACGCCTTTGAACTGACTGATCCCGACCTACCAAGTCTTGTCATCCGCAATTAGATGACCCATTCCTTTGTCAGTTCTGTTCAGATCACAGAGAGATGAAACCGTAATTCGGAATTTGATTGAGACTAGTCTCTGTGATCTTTAATATCCGTAGATCTTTGTGACTAACTGCCGTTTAGTCTTTTAGTGTATATTATTTCATCATTTAACCACCGGTCTCTTGTTTTTAGCTGTGTTTTTATCTTTGCAGGTATGTCATCAAGGTCAAGCAAGAACCGATTAAATCCTGAAGGTAATTAGACTAATTACATGTTGTTTCTCTATTGAATGCACATTTATCGTAATAACTGGTTTCTGCGGAACAAGACAGTTTGCAAATTGCTTTAAACTGTAGACATTACTGTCCGCATTGGACGTAAAATACGATAAACTGACAATTTCGTTTGAATAATACATAATTATGGCACAGAAGTACACCTTTCAATGGCTAATCAACTTATTTTAAAATCGTAAACACAAATAAAACAGATATTGTTTTCAATGTCTTATTTACTATAACTGGGTTGCCCTGACAGTATTGGTATAATGCAGAATCTTGCGCGGTGTGGTAACGTAAGTGGTGTGGTGTGGTAATGTTGGTAAGCGGTGTGGTGAACGCAAATACCTTAGTGGCATTATAAACGCGCGCACTGTTTGCGTAGTCTTAGCGAGAGCGGCGAAAAATTCAAACAAGCCGCGAATAAAACCTCGACAGGACAATAAACACATCCGGTACATTCTGTAGTGGCGCTAACCGCGACTGTACAGTTAATTTAAAAATGGACGACCATACGTTTCTCTGCACGATTTTCGATGGTCAAGCGATACTCGTCTTTAGGCAGAATAATAGATTTTCTAATTCACCCCTGTCTCCACTCCGTTTATCGTTGGATCGCTAACTTTGGTTCGTTAGAAACGACCGAGGAATTAGATTGCAGCCACAGCGAGTTGGGTGTCTGGCACATATTGTTCAGAGCTGTAACCGTTTTACAACTTGCATACAGTTTTGTTGCTGCAACACAGTTACATGTGGTACCTAAATACTTTCTCATTTACAGGAAGTCCAAGTCCTGCCGCAGTTACTGCTGTTGCAAACAGTGCAAACAGTAAAGCCACTTGCAACCATGCATGTCCGTGCAGAAATAAGACAGAGCTAAACGGGGAGGAAAATCGACCGTTGACGTCAGGCAGCGGCAAACATACTTCAAGTTTGGTGAGTTTTTTGCTTGAATGGTGATTTCGATCAGATAACCGAACTAGTTCATTGAAACGTCTCGGCCTTTGTGGTACAAAAAGTTGGCATTTCGGCTAAACGTGCAATCCTTTACACTTTTCATTCGTTCGTTCGTGTCAAAATGGGTGTTAGAATGGTGAAGATGGTACCTTAACTTGCTTTGTAGGCCCCGTGTTTGCGTAGTGTCGCTGAGGACCATCTAGGACAGTTAACCAGCCGAGAGTTCCTTTGTTGAGCGGCCCGCTAACCGTCTGTCCGCACCTCGCCCCGCCGCTTTGGATGCTTACCGCCGCCGAGAGCTTTGATATGCTGCGCTTTTGCCCAACGTTGATAGAAGACCACTCTGGGGGGCAGTTTACAAGGGATGTGGCCTGTGCTTAGCCGTTAGTAAGGAATAGCTTCACACGCACGCTTGGACTTGTTTATTTCATTAATTTTTTCTAAAAATATAGCTCGGCACATCTGGATATCTGATTGACAAACGCAATATACCGTTCATGCAAAACTACTCGGTGTCGTCGAAGTTGTGTATTTTGACCTGGTTCACTCATATCTTTTGTATCCAATTTAACGCAAACCTGAATTCGGAAAGTTGCGACTTGGATTTTAATTAATAGTAACACCTGTGAACTGCTTTGTTCAGTCGTGACTTTAAAATGTGGTTATAGAACGAGAACGGGTAGGGTTTTGACTGCAGCCCGGACACTTAATTGAATTCTTTGAAGTCCTTTCGCCTGCGCCCAATTCATTGACGTTGTGCGATCTATTGTTGTGTCAACAAAGGCCATCTTTGAACGTGGAGAAGCTCGGTAGCAATAACAATAACCATTGTCTTTGTATTCGCCAAATCGGACACGCATCCTCGCCCAGGCGAGTGCCCCAGCAGTGCTGGAGGGCAAGCTGCCAAAACAGAAAGATTTTTGAACATCTGTAATTTCTAGGCAATTGTCGCTCTTTTTATGTCTGATTTTAAAGTGGGCGAACGGTTGTTGGGCAGAAACAAAGAGTCGAGTACCGGACACTGTCGTGTTGCTTCGGTGTACGATCAAGTGCACATGTACCGACTCTCTTTGATGCGGTTTGCTTTTGGTGTAGCTAAGAACCGTAAAATCTGTTAATTTATAATCGTCGTGTTCGGACTGAAGCGGTCTGGTTTAATGACGTTGCTGCGTTGTAAAGCTTAAAATTAAAATAGTGTCTGAACCTTTTTGAACTTGCCGAATATGGTGGACTTTGATCATGTACAATGTTACTAAACATATTGATGTACATTTTAATACACCAGACAAACTTACAAAAACATATTCTTTTGCACCCCTTTTTTTGTAGATTAACTAGATCGTTTTGGGTGCAAGTTTACCTTTTAGGTAACACATCCTAGATAAATGTCAGATTTGCATTCCTGTGCCACCATTACAGCGTCAACTGCGCAAATTTTCGGAATTATTGGGTAATAGTGTGCGGAATTAGGCATTGTTTGACCCCCTGAAAGAGGCCGATAACACTGCAAGGTAAACAGCCGTCCTCGCTTGGCCAATAGCACGGAAAAGCGCCATCCAACAGCAAGCGAAAATAAGTCTCTAGTAGTGTTGACCAAAAACAAATGTAAAATCTAAAATAAATATAACTACCGTGATATTATCAGGATCATACCCAAGCAAATGTGACTATTGCAACGAAGGAATTGGAATTTACGCTTGGTGCTAACCAGACAACTTAATATACATTGATTGATGTTTATATAATGATTTTCCCTCTGAAAGAAACATAATATTTACATCAAAAACCCAGGACATCACTGACTTTCGATTTACGGCGTCATGTAATTTTTCCCTGCTTCTGCCTTGCGCTTACATACAGAGGTAATATAAGCCTGGCATTGGCTGGCTGGGCCGGATCCAGAAGTTTTGCACGCGATCTTCTAACTTTCGCCTCGCTTTTGTGACGTAACGAGCCCTCTCTTTGTGACGTCACAGCGGAATTCCATTCCGATTCGCTGGTGGCGCGAGTGGTCCTCGAAGATCAGGCCGGAATAATATTTCCAGGCTCGTAAAGCTGTTTGCGCCAATCACCTGGTGTACAAATAAAGAAACGGGAGCGTCCACCAATACCACCAGTTATCGCCGGCAGATAAACAGCCATATAAACGAGGCTAAACTGTAGCGGGACAACTTGTTCACTCTCGCGCCCGCAATACATTAAGAAGCTTCATTTACATGTTTGTTCAGACGCAGATGCTATTTAAGTAGTGAACCATGGGTCAATTCGGTTTTTACAACGGTTGAACTGAGACCCGCAGTTGGGTGGTCTTAGCGCAACGGCTCCACTTGCAAACCACCTATTGTCACTTTACAATTGACACTGTGAACCAGCGCAGCCTCGGTGCCGCTGTGTTTAGTTTCAAGTTTACGATTACCCCTCCTTCCGGTGTACGAAGTTGTATATTGGGGAAGTGGCCATAACAATCGTGCGGTGAACTGCACGGTGGTTTTGTATCTTACCCTGCTCGGTAACGGTAGTTAGACTGTTCATACAAAATTACAAAGCGTTCTAGTTAGCTTTATAATTTCTTTGTTTACATTAATTGAGAACAGTAGAGATTTAGCGCTTCGATCGATCTATTCATTCTCTAGTGGCTCGAGCAACTTTCCTACCTATTCATTGGTTGTTTCCACACAACAGTGCGAAACACCGCATCCAGCAATCCGATCGGTTCCCCGGCACTTTGATCCATTGTCTGCCGCGTCGACAGCGCTAACTTTACCCGTTTGGCTGCCGAATATTCATCCTTGCTTCACACGGACCGCCAAACAAACCCAGGTCTTATAGAATCAATTGAAACATGACGATGCTTGATAATGTGTTATGACTGACAACAGAGCGGCGCCGCTAGATCCCCGCTGGTGTTACCATCGCCTGGATTAAGTCGATACATCGACTCGAAACTTAATGACTGTGTTAGTAGCGCCGGGTATTATCGTAGACAACACTTCCTGTCGATGGGAGTGGGTTTCTAGAAAACAATGCAACTGAAAGCGTGAAGGGTTCATTGGGCTAAGTGGTCTGGTATATCTGCCCGCTGAGATTCCGTCAGCCGTACCTTATAGCGACTTTAATAGCCAGCGATACGAACATCCGGTCCATTACGTTGAGTTGGCCGATTCTACTTTGCAATGTTTGTATATCAGAGCACGACAACGCGTCGCCGATGTAATACCACGCTAAAACAATCCGAAGGACCAGCGAGACCTGCCAGATCAACAGTCTAAATAACGGCCGAGATATAATTCGGACATAACACTGTTATTTCAATCTCTTTACACAAATTGATGCAGAGGAAATTAAGCCACTACTCGCTGACTACGAGTCTGCAGCGACCTACAATACCTATAATTAGTGGCAGTCGGGTAAAGTGCTGCAGTCGCGGGGATGTATTGCTTCTAGACTTGCCCGCAAGCAAGACGAGCGCTTGTTATGTCATTATCCACATAAAACCGACTTTGAAGTCGGCGTGTTGACGCCGCATTTGAGATCCAAGTGTTTCTGATCCCGTAATTCGTCGAAGCAATTACCCAGTGATTCACTACAAAAGTTGAGACTGACAAGCGAAGTAATTCTCACCACTGAAAATTGTTCCTTCGTGTCTTTTTAACCACCCCTATTTCATTTTTGCTCGTGAAAACTAAAGCTTATTTTTGAAACTTTTATCAACATAAACTTTTTGAGTTAAGTTGTACAAATTTTAACACTAACTGGACATGATATCGACCGCACTAAAATCAATATAAACGCGTTTCTCGAATACACATTACATTTAGTTTACTTTGTAAATGCAATTGTTTAATCAGCCATGATATCACGATGATTGCGATCCGGATTATACTAGTTTCAGTCTGCGTAACAACATTCCACCACTGATTGGCTAGTCTCGTCAACGTATCAAACGAACCCGACATTCAAACGTTACCCAGCAACCAGAGCCATCGGTATAATTGGGTACCAATTTTGGAAGGCAAGCCACTGAAAAATTATTTAAGGCTCTAATCAGGAAAACCGCATCCTTAACAAACGCTAGAAACCACATAATTTGAACAAACATTTTAACTTTACTAATATCATCACCAGTATGGGACTGATTATATTTGTGTTTTATTGCATTTGTAAGGAGTGTAGTATCCCTAGTTCTAATTTGTACAGCCTCTGCCACAGACAGTTTACACAGAGTATACCTTCACATGCACAAACAAAGGTAAAAAATCGGAGTTCAAATGCATATGTTTTAAGTTCCGACGTTGGTTTTTTAAACGTCGATTTACCTAACTAATAGTCTTTCCTGTGTGTGTGTGATGAATTACCGGTAGGTTTTAAAACGTGTTATTAATGTATCTTGTCCTTTATCAATAAAATAATTTCCCTTTGTTAAATTCTTCGCCCAATGACTTGTAAAAACGGCGCGGAATCTATTTTTGTTGTGCGCTCGAAAATAAATGTGGCGTCACTCGGATATCTTTTTGTGACACGGATTAACTTGTCGCTTTGTGTAATGGTTAATGTCGCGTTTAACGTTAGACAGAATCCAACTACAGTAAATGACCTCGCCTCTGCATTGTGGTTTGCTACACATTGCTTTGCAAACGGTCGTCGAAAACGCTGAACGTCAAAGCACGTAGATAGGCCACTCAACACAACATATGGTCAACAAAACCAACCACATTCAACGAAAAAAATCCCAAGCGTTTACGAACAATGTCATGTTCCCGTGTATCCTTTGACGACCTTGTGACTTAAATTAATTTCAAGTAAATTAATATAGAGAGTTCGTCCAAAGTTTATTGTTGATATCGTATTCCTTCTGAGTTCGTTCCAAGTTTAGCGAATAGATTTTCATTTCATCACAACATAACCCTAAGCCCATCGTAATTTGTCAGAAGCTTTAGATTGCCGAGGGTACTCGCAGAGGGACTGCCAACTAGATTTGATGGTTCAACCGCTGTAACTTCATACGATAGTGTTGGTCTTCAACGTAAACCAGCACAATCGCGATGTTCTTCTAATAACCACGTCGGTTGAAAGCGCGAAAGTAAACAACTGAAGCGCTCAGCTTTTTTTCTCGCGTTATCGGTATACAACCTGCAACCGCATTCGCCACATAAAAGCGACGTTAACATACTCGAACGACATGTAGGGCACTCAATTGCTCCGAGATCCCGTCAAGTTTTCCACTTATACAAACTTACACATCAAAGCGAGCGCTGTTCAGTGTTTGCTCCCGTAGTAATTTACACGACGGTTCGAGTATTTTATTATCGCATTCATTGGACAATATTCGCTTCCAGGTCGTTTTAGACGACTTCAAAATTTTACACCCAAAGCAAACCACACTATATATGCCGGTGGCGGTGTGGCAATATAATCTTATTGTACCTTAAGTCATTGCCTTTATTTACCTTCAAAAGTGTTCGCCGCCGCTTCCAACATTGATTTCACAACGAAGTGACAAAGCGTCCTGTTGACGCAGCATATATTGACTCTCCGACACAAAACTACTTGTTTGTTCCGTATCGCGCTACTTAATTCGGGGCCACTTTTTTTTCTATTGGTTAACGTACAATTATAACTTAACAGGAATGGATTTAATGTCGCGGTTTAAACATTTTATTGTGACTATGGTAAATGCTATAATGACTTTGTTGTTTTCAGAACCCACTACCTGACGCCGACAAAAGTTTTCTTCCTTATGACGGGAGCTTAAAAGGTAAGAACTATCGTTTTATGTATGATTCCAGTATAAAGGAACGATTTATTAGGTGTTATGTCGTTGAAACATCATTGATGTATCCGCAAGCCTTGTTGCCTCTTATGAAAAACTACTTAGTTTTAAAAAGCGGAGTAAAAAAACAAGAGTCAAATTAAGCGTCGCTGAAAGAGAATAGTGATTAGCACAAATGTGCGGTAATGGCGGAATTTTGTGTAAGTGCCTGAAACTGTTGCGGCCAGAGCGAGATCCGGTCAAATCAACACGTTTACTTCTTCTCCCCCTTTTGCTGATGGATGCGCATGATGCCTCAAAGCTTGGAACCGGAAAACTTGGATTCCGACGGAGTCGTCGATGATATTTTTACAACTCTGCACAGCTAAATTTCCTGCTTGTCGAGAGACACCCAGTTGAAATCTCGAAACTGGCTTTTTAAAAAATGAAGCGAGCGACGGATTTCCAACTGTCTTCATGTTCCGTCATTCAGTTAAGTCGTGCTACTTTTGATCGCGACCTGAACGTTCCCGGTCATGGTCGCTTTCTTACAAGCTCTTTACGCTTCAGGTCGCTTGAGGGGTACGCGTTCCCTTTAATCCATATGCTACGTTTTTGTGACATTTCTCCTGACATTGTTTCCGTCGTTGTATCGCTCGTTTCCACGACAACCGGCTCATACAAATTTTAACATTCCACCGCTGAAGCACAAGTCACGTTTTCACGCAGGAAATTGACGAAGGCTAGTTCACGTTTTGGCACAAACCAGCGTGGCGAAGTAATTGTGACGTAACCTGCGTAATTGTGACGCGGTGATATTGTTTTCATTTTGTAGCGAGTCTCCGGAAATGCGGTGACGTTAAGTCCTGGAGAAAATCGCACCCTGCTTTTGTTGAGAAGCGACCTTTTCTAACTTAATGTTTCGCCCAGTTTTAAATAGACCCACAACTGTCAGCCTGGGTGGCGGGGTTCGCTCGTAAGATGGATAACCCCTAATTTTCTTGTGACCCCGCTGTTTGGAGTCAGCTTTTCGCCCCACCAAACAAAGAAAATTAATAAACCACCTCGAAATTATAACTTCCGCATTAACCAACTAAGAAAATACGCTGAGAGCTAAAAAGCAATGCCCCCAATCTTGTGTAACTAATCGATTGGTTGTTTTGTGGTATCAAATGCTAGTTTTGATCATCCCATACTCATACCCTATTTCCTCACTAAATCATGAGTCAGAAGTGTCCGATCAAAAGTTGTTGATGTTTTCGAATTCGCCCTTGGGAGAGTCGTGGCACGAATGCTCATTTATCACAATACTAGAAAGCGTCAACGTTTTATTTCTGACTAAAGTTGAGATGGATTACACAACCGCTGACGAAATCGCCGGATTTTTTGCTGTTCCGGTCGATTGGCCAACAAATAGAGGCAACGCAATCTTTTGAACTTTTCTTCGTCGATATAAGTGTCGACTTGTTCGAGCCCGTATAAACCTAAGAGCAAGCACTCACAAGCCGGCTTTCATGTGGCGGCGATAGATCCTCCAGTGTTCACTCGCTAAAAAAACAGTGTTTCCTAATCCGACCAACGATCGTCCAATGCGCATATCGTTCGGACAGTAATATCAAAAATTCTGCTTGTAGATAAGTTTTAAAAGTCCCGGAAGTACGCTTTATACATTTTTTAATGTAAAACTGTCTAAATCGGCATTAAGTGTGCGCACATTTTATACTCAAAATTTTCATGTTTGAAACGCACAGTTTGATGAAGATCCAATTTCTTTCAATGGTGTTTGGAGCCGGTAGTTTTTCTGCAATTTCGCCGATTATTCTATTTTGTTTCGTAATTTCGTGCGGCCTCAGCTTCGGTTTCTTCATTCCTTTCGATACCGGACACCACTCTGGCCAGATAGCCAGTGCTGCTCATTGTCTTTATACGCCCCTTAGTAATTGGGTCCATTTTGCGAATGACGCGATTTTGAAATTACGTTTCCCTCGGCGCGGAACACTGTCAAACCCCTGAAATCACTTTGGCAACACTTGAAACAACGTCCAACACTTCGCTCCACTTTCGTAGGGCAGGTGCGAATAAAGAGAGCTCCATTCGTCATCATAATCATCTCGCTATTGTTTTCTCGCAACTACAGCCCAATCGGCCAAGTTGGTAATAGTTGCCGCATCGGGAACGATGAAATTGCTGAAATCCAACCTAACTGCCGATCCCCAACCCATCATGTCGTCCAGGCGTTTAGAAGTCCCCTATCGTTCGTCTGCCGTTTATCATTCGTTGATTAGGTGGAATTTTAATACCTCCCCCGACGCACGTTTCTCAGCCATAAAACAGGTCGAGTTGTATGACGCCTGGCTTTGTTCCACCGTATCGCGCATGCGCTCTGCCAATCTGACAGGATTAGCCACGTTCTAACAACGCCTATATTGTGACGCAATGATGGATGGGAATTTTAATGTTTTCATCGGCCAAATCACTGTTAAGCCATACTGCTGTTAGGTAGGACGAATCGCCATATTCGGCACGAAAAAAGGCTACGTTTCATTCAAACGCAACTGCAACTGTATAACAAAACCTGTTCACACATTCGTCAAATCTGCACATGGCAGTTCGGTCGAAATTACAATGGCTGCATACGACTCGGAAACCCAGCTTTCCGAACAAGATTGCATTACGCTAATCAAAAATCCTTTACCAGTGACCCTACCCCCGGATCCTGATCCCAGAAAAGGAGAAAGGACTTCTGACGAAGCGCGCGTTACATCAAACACACCGACCGTAAGTTCCTCATAAAAGCTTCTATAGGTTCCAAACCCCGGCCATATATTTCTAATTAAAATATACTTAACAGGATAATGACTTCACTGTGACCTTGTTTGAATCTGGAAATCTCAGTCAAAACGAGGTAAGCGTACGTTTAATTAAATTTTATGGCTGAAATTTCGGTTTCTTTTAAGTTTCCTTTTTTGTTTTGCTGGCTTGCTACTCCCACAGTCATGTTGTTTTCTTGTCTCGGTTTGGCTAATTGGCTTGCAAATATTAGGCCAATATACGAGTAGATGGATTGTAGCTTAACCGTTGTTTAGTCTATCTCTATCAGCGGTTTCAAATGATAGACAGACCCAGGGTGTGCGCATGGGTGGCATGGGACGGTCCGTGTTAATTCGTTAAATCTTAGGAGTACTACATCGCGTTTGTCGAAACATATGAGGGTATTTTTTTCTAAATGGAATGTTAATCCGCAACCGTAAAATGACGCATATTTTGCAATATTTCCCTGAAACAGCCAGCCGTTTTAAACTTTTGGCCGCTTTGTTTTTGGTATAGTCCCAAGCCTTTGGAGTTGTTTGACCATTTAGCCAATGGAAAGTTAGTAAAACACGACGCACGAAAACTGGAACACTTTTTTGTATCCGCCCCGCTTACTCTATTGGTCAATTTCTAAAAGTTTCAATTCAATAAGATCGGCTTTCGTCCCATCACGCCTAGCAGACTGATGCCGAACAAATGGCGGTTTTTGTTGAGTTTGTCGGAGCCGAGCGTAAGCTCGTGGATCCTCTTTTGTTGTTTCACTATCGAGATAAGCGACTACATTCATCCGCTGCTAGATAACTGGGATTAGTTGTCCCGGGAAAGCTAGGTGGTCCTGGCTTTGATGACGCCCTCGCATTTCACACACGCCTGCTGTTGAGCATTGTATGCTACTGCCGCGCTGCTATTCGCTTACAGAATTATCAATTTTCTCCCGCCGCGGATTAGGCCCGAAACCCCTTAAACCCTTTTAGTCATTTCCATATTTTCGTCGGCTCCAGCTCGGCTTTCTGGTTCATGGCAGGTCGTTGCGCACGTGACCAAAATGTCGTCTGCTGCCTGGTCGGCTCCTTCAAAGCTCGGATATTATTACTTAGCTCGGAATCGCTTCCGCCCCGGACAATGACTCTTTCTGCCTTCATTAATATTTCGCGTCGCCTTACTTGCTTTCAATACGCAGCGTGCAAACACAATGAAACTTTAATACCGCGCCTGAGTACAGTGGCAGTAAGGCTAGCTAATATTGGCTATGATACACGATCGTACGTTATCAAATTTAGTACTGCTTTAGATTCCGCACAAATACGACCAGCTAATACGTGAATTGTATTTCCTACGGTAAGATGACGCGCAGCGACATATCCTAACAGATTTAATTACGTTTCACTTTTAATTTCTGCAACGCCTTTAGTTCTTGTCGTTGCTCGTCGGATATAAAAAAACGAAAAAACACTGAATCAGGCTTTTTAAGCAGATCTGAGTGTCGGGTCTTGGTGTGTTATGGTGGCGTAATCAGCAACTAGTGAAGCGTGACGTGCGAAACCCCTTGAATGTTGCCTAAGTAAAGGTCATTTACGTGCTTTGGACCTAACTGCAGCGGGATTACTTTAAACGTGCTGGGGATTAGGTGTTCTATATGAGGCTGGTAGAGTATAAGATCGCGTTTCCAATGACTTACATGTTATTGATCCTGGAAGTGATGCGCTTGTGGTCTGTGTGACCAAACAATTGATATTGCATGCGAGGCCACATTCGACGCAAGTAACACGGTTTCCTAAATGGATGTTATGACATAACAATGCAGAAAGACGACCGACGCACCAGCGGAGGTTTATTTTGACCCACTTTTGATAATTCACGCCGCAACTCCTAAATTCCGCTTAATGAACAATAATAGGTCCGAATCGAGGCGGAATTTCTCTGATCCCGCTTTAATCTACACACGCCTATTAGTTTCGCCTGTTTACAACCCACGTAATTACTTTAATAGAGCGCGATGCTCGATCTTTTCCAAAACCGCAGTAATTTCAATGTGCTGTCACGGAATGTAAGTACTCCTGGCACACGTGCGTCCGAATAATCTTGTCCAAAGTGATATTTAGCGATTTTGTTTTATCTCTGACAAAATCTGCTTACAAGAACGAAAATCTATCTCTAATTCCGTATATGTTGTAAAACTTAAAGATCGGCATACGTGTATTTTTAAATCCCAACCGGGATCGCATGCTTTCTGTTTGATGTATTGTTTTCATGTCGATTTTAGACGTTGTACTTCTCTGTCACCGACCGCCTGTTCATAGTGCAACTCACGCACACATGCGGACTGGCTACCAGTGTATGGCTGGTTTGATATGTTAGATCGGAATTGGCGGATTTTCAAAACACTGCTTTCGCCATGGTTAATTGAGCCCGTGTTTTCTGACGTGAATCTTGTTACGTCAGCGTTTTGCTTGCTGTGATTTGGTTCGCGGAGGCTGCTTATATTCTTAGTTGGTATTTTCGATATTCACCCATTCGTTGTCCAACGATTGCTACTTAGTTCGTAAGCCGGTGTCACCAAAATAAACAAAACGACCCTCCTGTTGGAACTGGCATTAATATCGTTTTCTTCACAAATACTGTAAAAAATCCCATAATATAAATTATAAAGAATTCCCATTTACAGAACTTGTCATTACAGGAAATTCTTCGATTAATGACTTCAATACGCGACGTGGTTGACACTTCTGTGAATAAGTGTCATGGTCAGAAAGTTCGAGTTCGATTGTCCGTCACACCGGAACCAAGAGTGAAAAACCGTCTACACGATGACATCACACAGTCATTGCGTCACCCTCCAAGATCAAAGAGCGAAGAAGTCAAGGGCACGAGCTTCAGGTAATCTATTGTTCGCTTCAATGGACCGTTATTACAAAGCGAAGCTCTACCAGCAGTTAGCGAGCCAGGCCCAAAACGCTGCAGTCGGTTTCCGTCGTCTGCCTGCAGGGGCTCAAAACCCGGGCCTCGACACCCCGCTTACCCAGGTTAACCCCCGAGAACCGATAAACATCAAAAAACGGCGCATAGCAATTACAACGGATTGGGTGCCTGTAAACTTCAAAACCTAAACTTGTGGTCGCTTGGTTGGCATTTAGCTATGCTGCGTTCTGCTTTCGCAGTTTTTTCTTCTCGTTACGGGGTTATTAATCATTCCACCGAAACAACATATTAGTCAGATTGAACAGAAAAAACTGGTGCGAACTACAGTACTGGTGTATTTGCCCTTTTAAGTTCCGTCTGTTGCGCAGCTTAAAGGGATTCCGCCAACTTTAATAACAGTGTAAGTAAAGTTCAAACAAACATACGTTGCTCATATAATGACAAGGTGCCGTCGGTTCTCTTTAAAATATTAGCATATCTTTCATTACGTGATCGGGTTCGTGACCTCTGACTTGCCAAATGTCGTCATTAGTAACAGCCTAACAGTGTTCACGGATATTTTTCTCTGTTTTTCTTTCCTAAATAGTTTTCTGCGGTGTCGAGCAAAGCCACCTACTCATGTGGCCGCCAGCAGCCTTTTTAACACATGTATCGCTTGCAAATCCGGTGTTAAGCTACTGAATTTGTTTGTGTTACTGATGCAAATCGTGAACACTGTACACAAAATACCGTGGATCTGTGTAATGGATTTGTGGTGTATGTGCTGCGTATCTTCAGATTGATCTATTTCAATAGAGGTTATGGGCGGATGCGCAGAACCGTCAATTGTTAGCACTTTAAACTGAACCGCAGATTTTAATGTCCGACGTCTTATTTTCTTTACGCTATCTTCACCGGCAAGGGTTTAAAACAACGGGTTTGGTGACTTGTGCTTCTTCAATATAATTAGGCGCTAATCTCTCTGTGTATAAGCATTTGCGAAGAAAACTGCGTACTTATAGCCGAGTTACAACCAAATTGATGTTGGGTTCACACTCTAATCTTACACTTTCATCTTCTGTTTGAAAAGTTCACTTAGATTGTACGCATGATAATTTTCCGACGACGTTAATGTTTTCTCAAGTGGGAACTTCGTTTTAGGCAATTTTATTTATTTTCTTGTTTGTTGATCTTACTCAACTGGATATTACTTTTTATCGAAATTAATGTGTCTCGCTTTTGTTATAGGAGATCGAGCAGCGACACCGCGCGACAAGAAGAATTTTGTGAACATGACCACCAGAGCATTAATGACCGGTCGAACCACTACAGACAAATTCCCGGGGGAAACGAAGATCTAGCTAAGCTTGGCTCTGAAGAAACGTGTACACCGATTAACCGACGGTCAAGAAAGTCTCGAACCAGCAAACCGCACGAGGCAGGCGCTTGCTGCAGTCGGCAGCGACGACACGGCCGAACTTGTCACAATGACAGATCACAGAGCGGGAAATGCCAGTCAGCGTTCGATCGAAACTTTCAAGAGACTATGTACCTTCGCCTGCGGGAACTTCAAAAGAACAGTGAAAGACAGGCCAAGCTTGCGCGTCGGGCTGAAGGACATGATGACGCTAGTGATAGTGACGTAAAGGCTGATGACGCAAGCGATAACGTATGTAAGAGAAGATCGAAACAAAATATTTCATACCAACCAGTAAACTACACGAACAATGAATCGGATTCGGAATACAGCGGCGACGATGACGGTCACGTGCTTCCTTCAACATCAGCTATCGAACACCCGGTGTCCAGGATGTTTGAACCCCTGAGTCGCCAAGCGGTGGAAGCCATTTCGAGGCCACGTGACCGAAGTTCAGAAAAGCGAGTGGAGGGTCATGTCGAACACTCGCTTGCCCTTAACTTTTTAAAGTCTCCGAAATGCGACGATCGTGGCATGGTGTACCGACATGTTCACGCACATGACCACCAAAATCAAAGCGAGAAAAGCGAAATTTCGGACGAAAACGATGCTGAAAAACCATGGAACCGAAGCAACGAGAAGACGGACACTAAAAAGCGAAAATTGCGAAAAAAGAAAAAAGCTTCCCTAACAAGCAACAAGCCCCACCACGGATATTTGCGCGCCAGCACACTATCACCCGGTTCCAATATACCAAACACGCCGAAAGTGACGTCATTAACGAAAGTGACCTCACAGCATAAACTGGGAGGTGAAACATCTAACGTACAAACACACAGACACGAACATTATCACCATCATTATTATTATCCTTACAAATTGGACACGTAGTCCAGGAGAGTATTGCCTTCCCACAATTTCATTTTTGTTTTACACAATCGATAGATTTGTATTCGTTTTAAGTTAAACGTTGTACTTTCCTGGGTTAGGTGTAGCTTGCTGAAGTGTTCTCGCAACTGGACGGGTACAACTTTTTTCACATACTTCCTATTTATTTATGGTCGATTTTTGTCCGTCGATTTTACAAATGCTTTATTCGTGCTGTTGTTTGTCTCTTCGCCATAATATTTTAACCTCCCGTTGAAAACCTGTTATTCCTTTTCCCGTGCCTCTTTCCTACCGACTTGTTACCTTCCATTTTGTTCATTTCCAGTGTTTTCAGAAAATTGTTTGATTACGACAATACTTCAAAATAAAACCGAAACACAAGATTTTAAAAATTTATTTTTAGTCCTAAAGTTTGTGGAAGAATCCTTTTAGCGTGTGAAAAATTATTTGTTTGTTATTTACATTTTATACACAAGGCAGTCTTTTTTGTTAGCGTAATGCCCGTTGCAGACATTTTTAAGCAAATGAACCGATCATTGGTGTGTGGTTGTATAATTAGTGTCAAACGGTGACAAAAACGGGGATTAAGTGTATTAACAAGAAAAAGCTGTAACATGTACTGTGCAAATTAAAACCTATCAAAAAACAACGCTTAGTTCGGTCTTATTCATGCTGCTGCAGCACGAGAAACTAGAAGCGAAACGGAAGTAATTAAAATGCCAAAGCTCCTTTCCTCGCAATGCGTTACGGTGGTATAATTTCGTCCATTTGACTACTTCGTATAGTATGGTCGATGGCTTTGCATTAGCGGCTCGACTTACAATAGGTTTATTGACTACTGTGTCAACATGCTAACTGCTCTGTAGCAAGTGTTAACTGTACTAAAAAAAGAAAACATTATATATTAACATTATGTATTAAGGATAATGTTTCAGAAATGGGTATTTTGTTTCGACATAAACGCTATAAGATTTCTATTCCGCTATTGGCGGGAAGTTTGTTTGTTGATTTTTTACGGCTAAGCATTTTCGCCATGTATTCGTTCATTGAGGCTAAGGCTACGTTTTACTTTGTTGTTTTTAGAAATTAAAACTTCAGGAGCTGGAATAACAGTTAAGCTTTGTTAGTGATAAGTTATTTCTAACCTTTATAGCTAACACTATTGTTTATTTTTGTTTATCTACAGTTCGTGCAATAAACCGGACTCATAGGCCTGTAAGCATTAGTTTGGCCTACTGCCTATACCAGATTAGGAGTATGGTCATTAAGTTTATTATCTTTATCATTTATTCATCAACAAGTTTTAGTGTTATAGAATAGCATTATCAATTGATATTCATGTAATTTGGTATATTGTATTCTCGAATAGCTCAGTGAGTTAGTGTGCCTTCTTTAACTTGAAGGGTAAGGAAACTGCTGACTTGCCATTAGCCAGTCTGTTGTATCTTTGGTAAATACACCTGGTGGATTAATGTTTTCTACTAAAACTGAAACAAATTCTCAATTATATATAATATATTACAACAGCTATGGTAACCCGATGGTGTGTGAGACGTTATTGGTTGATTGCCCAAATGATACTGCTCCCTTACATATTTGCAATGTAATCTGATTGTCCATATGATAACACCTTTAGCATTTTGCTTATGTGATTACGCCCTTGTAGAAGTTGCCTCCTTGAGGCCATTACTTCCTTTAATTCATATATTGTTAATAGATCTAAGCTGTAGGCTTTTATAAATGATGGATGTCTTCTAATTAAAATCGCATGTTAAATAAAGTAGGCCTAATCAGCGAAAATTTAAAAAGTATACTAGGATAGAAGGAGTACATAAACACATATTTAAATTGCCACACATATATTTAAATTGATCTACTTATTGGTGTCAGGAGATAATTGTCTGGGTGAAACAGTCTTATGTTTTTGTTATTAATGCTCACAAATGTACAGATGAATACAATGACAACAAAAAATGATGATGCTTATGATATTAAAACTGCATTAAATAATTCAATTCAAAGCAAAGGTAATCCGTTCATTAACATACTTCTGGCTGCAATGAAGGAGTCTGGTTGTGAGGTAAAGCCAGGCAAGCATATTGTGGTGGAAGATTGTAAAATGAATATGTGGGGTGGGTTTGATCCGTCAAACAATCAGATTGTATTTTGTAAAAATGCTTTCAATTCCATATCAAGTAACAGTGCAAGACGTCATAAGATCGAGCAAATACTCGCCCACGAACTGGTCCATGCGTATGATCATTGTCGTGCACAGCTAGATCTCTATGGCAACCCGCTGCATGTGATGTGCACTGAAATTCGTGCCGCATCACTCAGTGGGGAATGCATGTTTAAGAATAATATGATGCCCACTGTGCTCTCTGGTGTGAAGTCCTACCATAAGTTTTGTGTTAAAAAGTCAGCGCTTCGTTCTTTTCGCTCGTTGTTTGTTGATTGGTCCGCTCAAAAATCTGAAGAGCTTTTTAATGAAGTTTTTCAATCTTGTTCAGCGGATACTGACCCATTTCGGACAATTCCCCTGACGCAAAATCAAGCTGTTTTAAATTTGCGATCTTACATTAACCGTAATCGTTATAACATTTGAAATTTTATGTTCTCTCCAACTGTTTAATCTTGCTAATTGGTAATGTGTTATGTATACAATATAACCTGTCTTGTAACAGTATTGTCATTAGTTTAAATTATAATACATGTATAAATTTCATATTGGTCCTTTTTGTTATAAATTATAATTTTTGATATTTTTGCTCATTTTGCACTACAACTTTTACATTTTTTTAAGTGTATCAAAAAACAAATTTTTTAATTACCTTCTTCTTGCAGATACCACTAAAACTGTTCCAAATAACATTTGTGTATGTAAGTTTTAACATATTCCGTGGTAAACGTGCTGCTGCACCAAAGGAAATGACGACGTTGGCAAAGTCTTCTATGCCAGGCAACCGAGCTCAACCATCAGAATTCGATTTTTCAATGACAAGTAGCCAAGGTTTATCTTGTGAGATGTATGGAGGAGGGAGTCCAACTGTGAACCACAATCCGATGAACTCGCAATGCAGTGAATCCGAGAGTGTGGCAAGTGAAGTGGCAGCATCAGTTAGAAATCCACTCTTCTCAAGAAACATGAGCAACAATAACAGCCTTTTGATGATGGATAATTATCACAATCAAATTTCTACAAAGAGTCGAACAACTTGCAGTGGATCGGATTCAGGCAGCTTCATGTTTACTCTTGACCAGGTGGCGAACTCGATTACATCAACATATATTTATAATAAAAATTCTGTAAAAATACCAGGTTTAAAACTACTCACTAGCTGGTCGTTTGCGTTCTTGGGCAGGGCACTTAATGCACATTGCCTGAACCCAGTAAAATGATAGGTATCCATGAGGTAATGTAACGTTTGACCGTGTGATAACATCACTTGCGTTTTCCCATTTACAAGATAAATATGAATATCATATTCTGCCAGTGTTTCTTATAATATTCTTGTTTTATAGGTCTCCTGCATTTGCCAAGACCTACTGCAGCGACGGAAAATTGATTCCTTGGCAACGTTTCTTTTAACCCTCCCAAAGCACTTGTTGTATGGCTCAAATGAAAATGTGTTAAAAGGTCGAGCTTTGGTTGCATTTAAGCAAAGAAAATTTACCGAGTTATACAAGTTGTTGGAAAGCCACACATTTTCACCATCAAATCATAAGGTAAGTCATAAAATTATAACAATGAGGTTTACAATGATTGGAAAAAAGTTTTTTGTCAGCTTTTACAGAACTTGTGGTACAGTGGACACTATGCTGAGGCGGAGAAGTCACGTGGCCGACCGTTAGGTGCAGTGGATAAATACCGTATTCGTCGCAAATACTCACTACCGCGGACAATATGGGATGGGGAGGAAATGGTGTACTGTTTCAAGGAGAAGTCACGCATGGCATTGAAAGAGTGCTATAAGAAAAACAAGTATCCCACGCCCGATGATAAAAGACATCTGGCAGAAGACACGGGACTCAGCATACTGCAAGTGTCAAACTGGTTTAAAAATAGAAGGCAACGTGATCGATCACCGCAAAATAAAAAGTGAGCATTTACACACACTGTTTGTTAACCTGAAAATTCTGTTAGAAATTGATATACTTTTTAGTATAAATTTACTTTTTTTTGTATATATATCAAAGATTAACACAGTCTATTTGCAGGCAAACGTGGGAACCGCCACCGAACAAGAAGTTCGGAAACTCATCACAATGTGATCAAGTTTCACCCTACGATAGCAGGTTGTTAACACTACAGCTTTACTGCAAAACAAATTCTATGACTTCTATGACTTAGCAGTTATTTGTAATTTATGATGGGAATTATGTTGAAATATTATATCATATCTAAGCTTTACAATCCAAACTCATTTAATTTAATTGTCTTTCATAAAGTTGTTTGGGACCAATTCTTATGTACATAAGTTTAAGTTGATCGTTTGTTTATTTCTTACAGAAACCATCAGGATTGTTTTGATCCAGATCAACGCAACTATGATTTGGAAAAATTTCACCTGGCTCAGGGCCGAAGCAATTCACTGGATTTCCCTTTCCTTGATTGCAGTCCCCAGGTTGGAAATTAACTGTTATTAGTTGTTTATTTTTCCCTGCTTTACAGTTATTACTTAAATGTAATGCACTTTTCTAAAAAATGTAATGCACTTTTCTAATTAAAAATGTAATGCACTTTTCTAACAGGAAAGAATTAACTCTCCTTCCAAGACCGACCATCCAAACACATTATCAAATGTCGATTTTTACAATAGAGAGAAGGATTCCTTCGGAAACTTTGTCAAATTGTCCCCTGCCAGTGATGAAACCAGTTTTGAACCATTGAACGAGAATTTGCCAGAAATTATACCATGTGAAAACCCAAAGATAGTATTGACCCCACCAACACAAACGCTTTGGGTTCCGCTGAGCTCAGCTAGCCCCAAACCCCAACCAAAACCCCTTCGGATGGGTTCTTTCACACCGTTTGGCCCCAATACACAAAGTTTCTGTGGAAACCTTGAAAATTCGCTCGCTGACGTGATGGACACACACTCCCAGCACAGATTCGGCTCGGAAGGTTCATGTAACATTACTGGCAACGTTGTAACAGCTCAGTGCCCATATAACATGTACAACGACAGCATCAATAATAACAACACTTCTGGTTCCATGTATGCGGCACTTTCGTCCATCCGTGCCCTGTACCCTCCCACATCTGCCACAACGTCGGATCGCTAATCGTACGCGGTACTCGGTGGAAATACGAACCTCGGCCTCGTTGCTGGTACAGACTGCTTCCAGGAATGTTTATGGGATATTTTGCAACTTTTCCGAATCTTCTGAAGTAGCTGCGTAAAAACTTGTGAGAATTGTTCGATCACTTACTCAATTAGTTGTGCTAGTCTTTATTTTATTAACGTTTATGCAGAATTCATGGTACTGCCATTTTGTTTTTGATTGTAAGATATATATTGCAAGCATGAATCAGTACGGCACCTCTTGGCTGATGACAATCGCTTGGAAAACAAAGGTGCCCAATTTTCTATGCCATCCGATTTTACTTGCATTCACGGAATCTTACCACTGTCGTGAATTCCTATGACCCCTCGTTCTTCACGATTGTTGCAAAGCTGTTTATACTTCGTCATAAAGTTCCTTGTATTTTTTTATAACTGTGCCTTTACAATCATAGCGTACGACGTGTGTTTTACTCATTTTTCATTCACTTTTACAGGTCGCATGTAGGGTTAATCCAGAGTTTTGTGCACCATTATTAGACGAAAAACTAGCCACAGCATTTAATGTCGTGTTTTATTTTTTTGAAAAGCCATGTCCAATCGGGCTCTACGCAATGCTTCTATGCAACGAAATTCACTGTTTTCACATTTTAATCGTGTATTTTTTCAATCCACAGTGCGAAGTGTGTGCTTATAAATGGAAACGGAAAGCGTGTGAATAAAAAAAAAATACTTTAACTTTGTTTGATGCTAAGGCCATTTATGGTTTTTATCATTTAAAGACTTTAAAACTTGTGGTTCTGCCAAGTGAACCACAATCGCTACAGCTTTGCTCAGTTTTAACCTGTTAATTTAATAAAAAAAGCATTTTTACGTTTAAAGTAAAACTTCACAATCTCTGATCGTAAGGGAATTGGCAGAGCTCCCGCGCCACACGAACCACGTGATAGGTTGTGTTGTTAGGTTTCTTGGAAAAAAAGCACCGAATCCGCAGTATTCGCGATCTGAAAAGAACACAGCTTGGTAAACGAATGAACAATTTGCACCGGTAATAAACATTAACCGCATGCGCAATTCTTTGACAACCGCTGCTTTTTAAACTGTTTTAATTATTTCATAATGCATGGTAAACTAGGAAGCACAAACTGTCAAATATATGCAAATTGACAATGAAGATGCAAATAATGTGGTGTCGGTTTTAATAATGCCGAGGCACTAAACGGCTGTTACACTGTGCGCCGACCGCTTAGCACAAAGATCTGTCTTCGTGAGGAAATTACTTCAGCTTTGCTTTCCTGCTTCGCGACAAGCGTCTTCCTCTGCCAACATTGCGTCTTCAAGAGTGATGAATTACGGGAAAGACGCTTAATGCCGCTATTATGGTTTTTATACCTATTTCCAGGCATAGTGTTTTCTTAATGCGCCTTCGTTGCTGTATATACATATATATGCAATGTGGCTTTTTTGTTTATTAATTTGATAAAATCAGCAGATATTCGTACCAAATAGCTAAAATTGCACATTCAATTATGCAGTTACAGGTGTCGTTTAAAGCGGACCGCACACGGCATAATCAATAAAAACGAAAAATCACAGTTTTTAATCGCTGGTTAAACCAATCACGGATTTGGTTCCTAGCGCATTATCACAAATATCACAGTGCGATCTGTCAACCCACAGCAGACACGGCAAAGCGGCATGTGCGAATCAATCAACCGACGACAGGCCCCGTCAAGTCACATGAACATGCTCTTTAAATTCATGTTTCTTTAACTCAATACGCCTCCCTGTGGAGTTATATTTAATTACACGGAAACTTCGGCCGTTTGCGGCGCCCTCGAGAAGGTCCTCTTCCAGAAATTGACTGCCCTGCTTTTAATTTCCTGAACACGGAAGCCGTATATAAATGGTATTACTATTGCATGAAATAGGACCAGAACCAGCGTGTAGTCTTGGTGTTGCTTTATCGCGCACTTCTTTACCTGGAAAATATGTCAACATTTTCACTCACATAAGACCATAGTGTAGTATGAATTATTCCAATTTACATATACAGTACAGGGTGTTTATTTTTCTCTTAAAGCTAAGGATGTCAACTACGTATAACGTAGACGGTGTCACGGTTAAAGAGGGGTTAATAGTTCTTACATCTATTTTGGGTCATCGTAAAATCTATTTTGAACTGATTTAATACACGTGGTATTAATAAATTTAATAATAGTATATTATATTTGTGCCTGGATTTAATATTTTTGGATAATTTGCCGGGGTAAAACAGGTTGTTTTACTCCTATATTACTATTTCGACTTATTTATAACTGCACAAGCTCCACATTTGAAGTTAATTGTCAGTTCCAATATCGAAATATCGGAAATCAATAAATTGGGGGTTGTTTTAGGATTTGGGGTTTGACGGAAATTCCTCTATTGTACATATGCAAACAAAACGAAAAATTAGACATGTGCTCCTTATTCTAGCAGTAATAAAAGAAAAATGAAACTAAATACTGCAAAGTTCTTATTAAATAGATTGACGCTTTTTTATTTTGTGCTACAATGAGAGCTCACCTCTTCACAAACTACCAATGCAACAGACCACGGAGCACAACTCACGATGAATGACAATACGAATAAGGCAAGCGTGGTGACAGGTTTTAAGCTTTCGTTCAGTGCTCCGAGGTCAGGAACGACGCTAAGAGTGGATCTCCTGTGTCCTGATGATGAGCCAAGCGGTCCTGTGAGGAAATATACCTGGGTCAAAGTTTTTAAATTTGGTTGGCTCTTAACGTCCGAAACATTATCAATCTCTTTCTGCGAAATTTGGCTTATTTCAACTGTCATTTTTACCTAACTTTGCCACGAATGCAATAGTTATATGTTCAAAATTTTGTATAGCGTTTATTTGTTAAGGTGGTATATTAAAATAAACTCACTGGATGCAATAGATGTAACAGCAAGCTTGACCATCCAGCAATTGAGTGCTATGACCACTGCAGCAGCCGTAAGCGTTACTGCCGCAGCAGTGAGAGTGGTAACCGAATAAGCCACGGAATTACTCCCAAATCTTATACCAATGCCCCCTATGATTGGTATAAGGAAACTAAACGTCCAGATAAGAACTGAAACGATTCTTGCTCTTC
>CH002431.1:89466-105794 GCA_000149265.1 Ciona savignyi | reverse complement strand
CTCACAGGAAAATATGATTCCAATGACGTTTGTTGCCTCATAATGTACGAATAGGTGCTATTATTACGTAAGTCATCATACAATAGACCAGCAGTCCAAAAATGTTTGCTCAAACTCTCTCGAATTCAATGGCTTTGACCGATATAGACCATCGGACGTATAAATTGGCGTGTTTTGGTGCAAATCGCGATATTTGTGTTACCTGTATACTAAAATGCGTCATCCGGGAAATAGCAATGTTATATATTTGAAAAACGTCACGACATGTTTTGTCAGACTTGTTGTGGGAATATACTGCGATGACGAATTAAAAGCATCACTGCACGCAACACAAAACATCGGAATTTTTCATATCTAGCGTATGTTAACCAAACTCGGTATAATATATACCTCGTGTTTTTGTTCATATTGAGATGAATAATAGATGACCTACGGTTTACAGAGTGGCCGGAAAAAAGCCGCTTCGAAAACAATATTGTTTGTTTGTGTAGCGTTTTTAGTATTAGAATAAGATAATACTTATGGTTATATCTGTTAGAATACTACGTTCGTTTACTGTCGGTTTAGCTCATGAAGTGCGTTTTACACGATATAGGCATTGTTTTCGTTATTTTAAATTCGTCTAATTATTTTGTGCAAAAGCCGTTAAGTGCTTAGCCCAAAGCCACAATCGACAGAACCCTGACTAGTTACGATCTTATCTCCTCCCGCCGGGTGGTCCGTCGCGTTACCAAAAGAGCTGTGTATACGCTGAACTGTATGTACAACAGTCAAATAATCTTTTAACTTGTTCTATTTGAATCTATGATGTACTTCTTATTTATATATCTAAATATATATATAAACTTCTATTGGACAAACTTGGTTGCTTCAAAGCATCAGCTTTAACCTCACACTCGTTTTGGGTGAACTGTGCACTGAAGTTCCTGTTATTGATAACGAGCACTGATTCATCAAACAAAATGATTGCATAATATTTCAACCCAATTTAAAAAAAATTAAAACAGTATATTACTGTTTTGTTTGCAACATAATTTAAGTATAATGTATTGCCCTTATTCATGGGTCGTGCATGAACACTTTTTGTTCAAGTACTGTAGTTTTTCTAGTTTCTGCTTCCTTAGAAAATTACAAAAAATATATTTGTTTGTTGGCTGCAATTTTATTAACACCACTATTGCATTTGGTATTGCATTTTGTCGTTCCTATTATATTACAAGAATTATTACGTTTTACAATAAATTTGAGTTTACCGTGGGTTGTTTAAATGATTTAGTTTAATCGGTGACTTCGTTCTGCTAATAACGTTGTTTGTCATATTATAACCATCTGTGTATAGTAATATACTAGCATTTCTGCGATGTAAGCCGCAATGTAAAATGTTGGTGTCATGTTTCTCACACCGTTTACCCAGCAATTGACCTCGCTTTAAGTCAATATAATAGCATTGGCAAATTTGTTTTGAATACTGATGACACAATCCACATATATTATTTATGTTTGGTTTTCAACAACGGGATAAGGAACTATAAATTAAGTCTTTGATGCATCCAATAAGCTACCTAAAGCAAAACATTATGTGTGTTCTTTATAAGGTAACAAAAGCTTAATGAAAGCACAGTTTATTTATATCTCAATGTGGTGCTTGTATTTCAGAGCGCATAAAGAGAGAAGATGAAATTACACCCCGTCGGTAGATTCATTGGATTCCACACTGGAAAATCAGATTTATAAACACTTACATGGAGCAAATCATTGTGTAGTTCACTATAAGCTTCGAAATGACGGGTGGTGGATTCGAATCGTTTTTGCAGGTAGATAGCCTAGATTTTTGTCATATAAATTGCAGCACCAGATCGCTTTCAGACAAGACTGCATTTAAAAACTAACATTGTGTAAATAATTTACCGACGCATTGTAGCAATCAGCCACCTATGTATATAAACTAATCGAATTAACGCAGTTAAATCAACAGACTAAAATTCACATCGTTTCGAACGATAATGACGCTGACCACATGATAAGACGAGCTCTTTCGACATACCGATTGTGTTTTGAGGAAATTTCCGACGGAATGGATCAGGTATGTACTGACAAATGAAATCACCTAGGGTTGCGTGGCTCATATTAGATGAAACTTGAGTTCTTATGTCATGGGCGACAACGTGGCTAAATAATTTTTCATAGTCATATATGGACCACAATGTTACAGAACCGACGGTGATACTTTTAAAGCCAGGCTTAGTAACAAATATCGGGGGCGTTAGATGACTTTTCAGTTCACGTCAGGCAAGTTGTCTTGTCCAACAATGTGCAAATCGGACGTTGGTTTATAATTCTAATGGACAGTCTCGGAATTTTTTTGTAAAAATTCCCTAATTTTGTTTTTTGTTTGTTTGAATTTTAAAATGTTGTAACTTAGATAGACCAGAAGTTGAAAGAAGTTATAGGCGATGAGCGGAAGAGCGAGTACGAGAAAAGAAACAATGAACCTGCAAGAATGGACACATCGAACAGAAGGAAGTAAAAATCAAACAAAAAACCTTGGTTCTAACAGCCGTTGTTTATATCCTTCATTTCGCCAACCCGCAGTGTCACGTATCGCAAAATATTGTATCAATCGTCGTTTTAATGTCGCTCTATTTGGCAGACAGGTTATTTATATATATACCTATATTTAAATTCAGGTCAATACATTTTATAACATTAAACTGTCTCTAGCCTTTCGGACTGTTATATATATGGAGTATAGTTTATCATGTGGGATAATGCACCACGGGGCTCAAAAGTCAAAAGTTACTCTGTATACACCGAAAACCAACTTTATATTTTGACTAGAGAGTGCCAACCACGTAAATAAACCACTACTACTATTTTTTAAAACCCCTGTTGAGTGTACGCTATATTTATAAAGTAAATAATCCTCAACAGTTTCAAAATATATGCTGTTATAGAATAACCGGTGCCATACGTCCCCAAAACGGCAGAGTCATGCTATATATTCTTGGGTGTCTCGGGAATTTGCCTGACGCAATATAGAATTTGCCACTATAGATCAAAACCATATTTTCTAAAACCATCAGAATATTTAAATCGATTGGTCATTTTCTGTCTTGTTATATAAAAAGTAAATGTGACAGATCACTGGTTTCAGTAGAATTTAATAAATGGGGATTTTCCGTAAAAAGGGTGAAGATATTGTCCGGCCCGTTGGTCTAACGGTTAAGTGCGTCGCCTTTCAATCGAAAGGTTGAAGGTGCGAAACTGGTCGCTAGCTAGTCGGTTGTGTCCTTGGGCAAGGCACTTACGGACATTGCCTGAACCCAGCGGATTAATGGGTTCTACCAAATTGAAGGAACGTGTCGATAATATACAACACACTGCAATAGCTCCGGTAACCCGACGATGGGCGCGAGGTGATCTGACGATTGCCCGTGTGTTAACCCCCTTGGTTTTCCCATTCACGGGGATAAAGATGAATATCCTATCCCTATCCTATAAGTTAGGGGCGTACGCATCTTTTTGGTTCTTATTTAAATTCTAGTTATGTTTTTTTAATTTGTGTTGTAATTCTCAAAATTTAGTAGATATTTGAAGGTAGTTAGGATTCCTGGAAAATTTTAACCTGATTCGATAACGCGTCCTAACCAATGCTGCTGGCCCGACATGCCTTTCACCAGCGTTACGCAGAAAAAAAAAACGTTTTTTTGTAACGTTTTTGTTGTGTTATTAGAAGCAACCTATTAGTTCAAATACGGCAAATGTTAAATTATTATGAGATAGCCCATACCTACCATTAACCATTTTCCGGAAAACACACACACAACACTCAACCGCATTCAATACAGTAACCAGATTGGTTTAATGCTATATAATAACATGAATAGAATAAAATAATAAGCTTTACTCTGTCTGGACCGAGAGTTTACGAACGGCGACCGGTTCACTGCATTTTAGGTATTTTGGTCGTTAATTTTAGATTGTTAACATCTCAGAACTGGAAAGGACATATTACTTCAAATTTAAACAAGTATAAAGTAAAACTAAAAAATACAATAATTAAAATATCCCCGTTTGCCTCAAATAGCTCTCAATAATATAAAAAATCAACTTTATTGTTGTAGTTTTAGTAAACCAACGCCAGGAATACTTTTTTCAGAAAATATGGATATCAAATTTGGATTGGTCGGGAATCCGCAATTTCTGCTTGCAGAAACAAACGTTATATGATTTGTATCAGATATACCAAGAGTGATTTGGTAATCAGGGAACCCAATATTTTTTGCATGCAAAAAAATATACCGTAGAGTCAGGAGATTCACATGTGGTTGACACTCTCTAGTTGATAATGAGGTCTACAACCACTATACGAAATGTATGAAGCATTGGCTATAACATATATTATATTAATATTTATGTTAATATTCCCATAAGGTACACGGCCGTAGCACATTATGGATAGACAAATATATATTACTTTTGTACAATACGAAACAGTATGAAACGACATGACCGGCGTGACTGGAGTTGATATTAACCCCGTAACGTAACGGGTCAGACACGACTTATATAAATGATAAGCTATATACACGAACGTCACTAAAATCGGTGGTCACGATTCGACCCAGACCATTCTCCATATAGTTATATATATAAATCATCTATAGCCTCCATATATAAATAATTATAAATCGTGTGCAAAATGTTTAAACAACACGTACGAGTGACATAAAACCGTGTTTGTTCAATGTTTAAAATTAATTTTAAATATATTCTTGGTAATATGACAAAATTAAATAGAAAGTAATAAAATTCGTGAGCTGTTTCATACAACTGACTTCCGCTTTGTCGCCTTTCTGAAACAGCAAAACTTTTAACGAAAACATAGGGACATTATGAAAACAACTTTTGTTAAGAGGCTATACAATACAATGTGTGCATATAATTAAGTTCAGATTAAGGCTAAGTGCAGAGAAAATGTTACAAACGTCGATATTAGATCGACAACATCAGCTACCGCCTTAGTTCAGGCTTGAGGCTTTTAATATGTATCACGATTTTCTTGAATTTGTCTCCAAAACTGCAAACTAGACGCTTATTTAGCAACTATTTAATTAAATTACTCTAAAACATGGTCTGAAAATGCATTTTAAGATTTGTAATTCGGGCAATTGGGGGGTAATTTTTGGAACAGGATGCATTTTTATACAATAAGTGGCAGCACTGCTACGCGCGGCAAATCAAATATATAGTAGTTTCTCCTCAATGTAGTTAGTGAGTTTGCATTTCACCTCACGTATTATTGCTGCCATATGCAAACAAAAACTTGAACTTACCAAGCACAATGACAAGTTCCAATGGAAAAAAAGTTCGAGTCGGGCTTCGATTTGACATAGCACCACCTTCATGTCCGTCTTCCAAGCATTTCATGTTGTTAATAGATCGCGATGCCGTGCGATGTGTGTCTGACGTGGAACACACCATTGCTTTTAAATTTGGCTTTTCTAGTTCGCGATTTCTGGTTTTGTCGATACACGATTTCGTTTTATTGTCAAGTGACGACGTAGACGTAATTCGTGACGGAGATGAAATACAAGTGAAACTTGACCATGGTGGAATAGAGCAGGAAAACCAAGATATTCTTAAAAGTTGCACAGAAAAACCAATCACCAACGAAAGAAAAAGCCGTAAAAGGAGAAAAACGGAAGATAATTCTTGTAAGTCTACTAGGAAAATGAAGAAGATTAAGATTGCAAACCCAATAATTAAAGAGAAAAAGAAGAAATTGACAAAAAAGAAAAACTCACTTCCAAGAAAGAAAATGAATATGCCTAAGATCAGTAAAAAATCCTCAATCATTCAACCCATAATAAAAACTCGACAGTCGAAGCTAAAAACACCATCAGTTCAAAGTTGTGAAGCTTCCATTAGCTCTGATAATTCAGATAATGATCAAACTGGCAATGTACAACAAAAAACGCTTGTTCCAGTAATGATGGCATTACCAAGTGCAGTAAAATCTTCTTCATCCTCTGATACTAGTGACAGTAGCTCAGATTCTGATGACCAGGTACTTTTGCCCACAGAATCAGTGGTGGTACCATTACAGGCAAAAGTGTTGAAAAAATTATCACCTGCTAAACTTGGACTGATAAAAAATGACACAAGCAGTAGTGATAGTAGTTCAAGCACAGATGGTGAAACAAGTAAGGAAAAAGACACTATTATCGCAAAGCAACCTTTGTTGCCCAAACATCCTCCAAAATTACCCGAATCAAGCAGCAGTGTTGATGATAGCAGCTCAGATGGTGGAAAAGTTGTTAAATCTGTAAGTAAGGATCCACCTGAGCATAATTTAAATGTCATACCAAATTTAAAAAATAAAGTGAGTGTATCTTCTAAAGTACCCCACCAGAAATCAAATACAAATGTTTGTACCACACAGAATGAAACGAGTTCTACTGATTCAAGTAGTGACTCTGATTCCAGTGTACCAGTTCAAAAAAATGAACCGGAAAACAGAGACAAATATTTTGCACAGCTGGCATACCCAAATTACCACAACAGATCTATTGTGTTAACATGCCCTCAAGAAAAAAATGATCCTTCTGAAAATTCTCAAGAAAATTCCAAAATCCTTGAAAGCAAAGCAAAACCTTTGGTTGATGATTACAATTCCTTATTGAGTCTATCCTGGCCGCCAAGAGTTGGTGATAAAATAGCTTACCAAGTACTTGAATTGTCACCAACTGATTACACTCCTCATATGTCTGCCTTTAAAGAAGTTGAAGTCGTTCATGTTGATCCAAACAAACAAATCACGGTCAAGATTTTGTATGAAGAGAAGCAGTCAGAAAACCTATCAAAGCCCGGAAGGTTTGAACTTTTGTACGATGATCAACCTGAGGACATGGAATCTGATAAAGAAAAAAATGAAACCTGCACGCTGACATGGTCTTCTTTAGTAAATGTTAAGTTGATTCAGTAACTGTTTTTTAACTTTTCTTTATTAACTTTTTTTTATACAGTTTTTAAATCGCTCTGTGTTTTTCGAAATCTGTATGTACTGGTGCATATTACACTGATATTGCTGCTATCATATATAATTGGTGAATTGGATCATGTAATGTAAATTTTAGTTTAAAATTTTCTATTTACTGCCATGTTGCTTTAACTTGACACATTTCCCCCCTAATAGATCGCTCTTGTTCTGTATATAAGTCTGTAAATTTTGTTTACAATGTTACTGTACATTGTTGCATTTTTGGTTGCGGTCTATGCACTTTTAAACATAAAAACAAAGAAAAGAGAAGATCACCAGATTTTATCACAATTCTTTCCGGACAAAAATTGGTCAAAGAATGAAAATGAATCTGTTGACCAAACCATCACACCTTTTACCATCAGCATAGAGGACGGCAGAATTCAGGATTTGAATCGGCGTCTTGACTGTGTAAGGTTAGTTCCATCTACACTGTGTGTTCATCCCTAGTTTGTGCACTTACAAGGTGTTTAGCTGTAGGGGCGTGCAATATTCTATACATTCTATATCGCATATATACACTGTTTTAATCTCACTTTGCCTGATACATGGAATAAGATAACCCAACTGATTTTGATTTTTGCTCAAACAATGAGGTCGTTTTAGTCTTGTTATGTTGCATATGGAGTATTATGATCAAGGGGGCTTGCAGCTTAATCTTCACACTGATCACTTTCTGTAGGAATGTGTCATTGGTCAAGAGACATAACATAAATTTTCTTTATTTAGATTTTTTACCCGGATTGATCCAAAATTAATATCAACTATTAAAATTGGGTAAAGTAAACTCCAGCAACCTGACTGTGCACAACACGGGGTACAAGAATAAGTATTTATTTTCTACAATCCTATCATACTTTAAACAATTAGTTTAACTGAATTTTAACTTTATATTTCATCAGAATGCCAACGCCTTCATTGTCAACTAGTTGTTTTAACTACGGCATGCGGACTGAATTTATGGAGGATCTAATCAAGTATTGGCGCAATGATTATTCTTGGAAGGAACAAGAGGAAAAGATGAATCAGTTCAGTCATTACAAAACCAGGATAGAAGGACTGGATATTCATTTCATTCATGAGAAAGCAAAATCTGGTGTAGAGGTGATAATGTATAGATTTTATGCATATTTTCATATACATAAATACATATTTTTTTGGCTGAATTTTGTAACATATTTGTAACCGTGTCAGAATATAGTTAAAAAACTCCAGTTATAACATCATTAGATATATATATATATATATATATACAGAGTTGAAAACTTCACATATGCAGAGTTTTATGCTAAAGCAAAAGTTTAAAACAGAAGATGGTACTTTGTTCAACTGAACTTGCGATTATTGGAAAAAAAACACACATCTTACTTTATTTATTGATATATACTAATGAACATCTTTCAAATAAAGGGGAAAACTATTCTGATGACGCACGGATGGCCGGGTTCATTTGTGGAATTCCTCGATATCATCCCAATGTTAACCGATCCAGATAAACATGATGGTAATGACAGTGATGCTGTTAACCTTGTTTGTCCATCTATTCCTGGATTTGGATTTTCGGAGGCACCTGAAAAAGAAGGTAAATACTTTGTGTTATTTTGCACCCAATATATTGATTTCATTAGGTTACCAGTATAAAAGTTTTATTTAAAAATATTTCTTGTTATTGCTTAAAAAAATTAATGGACAATAATAAATGTATTCTGTACCTTATATTTGTATATTTTGTTTGGCGCGTTAGCTTAAACGGTAATAGTGGTAGTCAAAAGACAGCCTCTCAGTTGTATTATGAGTGAACAAATGTCTCAATCATGCAACACACTGCAACTGCAATACCTCCAATAACTGGACTATGGGTGCAAAGTTATTTGATTGCATGTGTGTTTTGATACCCCTTGTTTTTTTTCCATTCATTAAGATAAAACCTGAATGTACTATTCAAACAAACTGGTTTTATGTCATAAGTTCTTTGCAAGGTCATATTATGGTTTTATGTCATAAGTTCTTTTCGGGTCATAATATGGTTAATTATTAATTCAGTATTTAATTTGGATCATTTAAGATCCATAAGTAAATGTTGCGTAAGTTAGGTAAAATCCAGATAATAAGTTAATAATCATAATGCATGATCAAGTCAAACTTTTCTTCTTTAGGCTTCAACACATTTGAATGCTCCAGAATTTTCCACAAGCTAATGCTACGACTTGGATACAAGAAATACTATGTTCAAGGTGGCGATTATGGCTCTATAATCAGCGTTGGCGTTGCATTGCTGTATCCAAGGTGAAAATTCGTCACATCTTACGCAATATATTATTATTGTAATATTAATATATGTGTTGTTAACTTGTTAGAATGTGTTGTTAGTACCATTTAAAAGTTTTAAGACAATAGTGTTTCACTTTTTTTTTACTATCT
This sequence comes from Ciona savignyi, assembly GCA_000149265.1. Taxonomy (NCBI): domain Eukaryota; kingdom Metazoa; phylum Chordata; class Ascidiacea; order Phlebobranchia; family Cionidae; genus Ciona; species Ciona savignyi. The sequence goes on along the minus strand of CH002431.1, from coordinate 96,331 downwards.
CACAAATTCGCTTCCTCAATTTTTTTGGAAGTAAATTTCAAAAACAACCTGTTGTATCATATTTTAACATTTTAAATCAAAGTTTGTGTCTTTTTAAATGCGGTATATTAAAGGAGTAAAAATGAAATAATTAAATTAAAATCTGCAAATGTTTTCCAGCTATGTTAAAGGATGCCACACCACCATGATACCATGCCGACCGCAAGGTCCCAATCTGTTGAAAACTGTAGCAGCTGCGTATTTCCCAAAGATTCTGTTCAATCAAGTGGAGAAGAAGCAGCTTCTTCCGTTTAAACAAACCTTTGCCAACCTTATGATGGAAACCGGATATTTCCACATCCAATCAACAAAACCTGACACAGTCGGTAGGAGGAATAACTGAGAATATACTGTTTAAATTAAATTTATGATTAAATTTGGAGTTTAATATTTTTTACTTGGTATTTTTTATAGTCATACTTTTTTATTTAAATGTTGCTATAATCAACTCCTCTTCTGTTACTAAATTTGGTTTCATTTATTTTCAGGCTTTGGGTTGTCCGATTCTCCAGTTGGGTTAGCTGCTTACATCATAGAGAAGTTTTCCACATGGACTGATTATGCTGCAAGGTATTTTTGTATTGGTCATTAGTCGTTGCCAATGGTTCCTAGACAACTGAAAAGGAAGCAAATCATAAACTGCCCTGTTGTGTATAATGGCTATTGACTTATGATTTGTACTTGTAAACATTTTAGGTTAAAGAATATCCAAACATTTACAGTTTATGCATTTAGGTTAAATAATAGAATCAAATTAAGTGTTTATAATACAACCATAATGTGCCATTAAAGTGCAATTCAGTTACTTTTACCTTGAATTTATATTCATAGCAACCTTTTTGTTTGTTTGTTTGATGTTTATTAAATGATGTTTTTTTTGCTTAGAGACACAGCTGATGGTATGCTCAGCAAGTTCTGGAGCAAAGACCAACTGCTGAACAATGTGATGATATACTGGTGGTCTGCTAACATAACTTCATCCTTACGTTTGTACAAAGAAACTTTCGGCAGCAACATATATCACGAAGTTCAGCCGTAAGTCCGGGTTGAATTGAAGCTGGAGAACTTGAAGTGTTTTTTTCTATGTATTGTGTACATTTGTTAATTTAAACATAACTAGTAGAAGTAACGATAAAACATCGTGTTCTGACGAAAAGTAATGGAAAAAGTCACCGTGCTATAACAACGACTGATTAAAAAAAAAACGATTAAACATGACTGTTCGACACTTGTTTTAGGATCCCGGTACGTGTTCCAGGAGGCTATGCGTGGTTTCCCAATGAAATCATTGGCACTTGCAAAAGTTGGGTGGCTCAGAAATACGCACATCTCATCCACTTCAGCTACATGAAACGCGGAGGTCATTTCAGTGCCTTCGAAGTCCCTGGCGACCTTGCAAAGGACATCCTACTCTTTATTCGTAAAGTAGAGGTGAGAATAAAAATATAAAATTTAAATTAGTATGGCATATGGATGCTAAAATAATGGACATAACTAAATATATACCAAACCTGACATCTTTAATTCCTTTATAGTTGTAAGAATAAATAGCTATTTACTCGAATGTACATAATCCACATTCCTTTATTGATCCTCCTGTAATTCTAATAGTAATACGAAAAAAAGAAATTTTTGAATCACACACATTACCAATGATGAGATTAGTTTTTGTTCTTCCCAGAAGAGAAAGGTTATCCTTAAAATCAATTTCACTAAGTTGTAGATTGTAGTGTTTCTCGATATAGTAAAGTAAGTCTGTTTGTTCCAACTGTTAAGAATTTAATTTTTTAAGGTTGAGGTGCAACAAAAGGTAAAACTATACAATCTTCATTGCTTAAAAATTAAAAATTATTTTCGAAATTATAGAATCAAGATTTGGAGGGCGCGCTGAATGATAAAGTCAATCTCCGGCACGTCGTTGACAGTGACAGTAAAGAAAAGTAGATCCTTGCAATGCAATCCTGGCGTATTCTTCAACCTCTCATTTCTTCATAATTGAAGCGCTGATCTATTCAATTTGCACCAACTTATGTGTTATACCTTAATTCTTCACCGCGACCAACTATAATTCACTGTAGTGATTGACAGAATGTGCAAACACGTTTTTAGCTTTTCTCAAGATTGTAAGATGTATTTAAACTCATGCCGTTATAATTTATCTATGGAGTGGTTATGCAATGACTTTTATGCAGTTATAATAGTTCCACAGCAATATATATATTTTATTTTAGTATAGATTGTCGATACATGATCTTATGGTATAGTTTTTGTGACTGGAAATTTCACAAAAAAATTGTAATTAGCAACTTTAAACCAAAAAGGAAATTTCATTAGGAAAGTGCCTTGTTGTTTTGCTGTAATTTTTTACGTCGCATTTTTTTCGATTTTAACTTTGTGTGTTTTCCTATATACCACCTACCTAATTCTATGCTATAACCTACTGTTCCTTGTACATATCGTTATACTTAATAGGTTTATTTAATTCTTATATTTCCTGTGGTATTCAAATGTTACTGATGCAAAGAGAAGGTTAAGGTTGTTTTAAGATTTTGTATTTACATATAATTATCTTGTTAAATAACAAAATAAAACTAAATAATTGTTATATTTGGTGTGCAAATCTCGCTTGAACAACTGGTTACACCAAAAAAAACAGTGTAATTATGTATAAAGCCACAGCTTTACTCACAGACGCGCTGGACTTGCGTTCGCTCCTTATTTTTATAACCTATTACTACTTCGGTTGCTATACTAAGAAAAACAAAACAAGCGAATCTGATTATTAATTTCCATGTGTTCATATTCGCCACCGTGACCGAGGAACAAGAAGATGTTAGGAACCGAATTATTTGTTTCAGACAAGCCCTTGGTCATCAATAAGATGTTTCTCAACTGAAGTAGCAAATTCAAATACGAAAACAACGTTCCCACCCGCAACCTGTTGCTTAATTCTTCTGTAAACCAGTGTATAGCTTGGTGTAAATGCCAGAAGTTAGGTAGTGGAGTGTATTCGGATAAAAATTGTATTTCTCAGGTTTAGCGGCTAATTATATACATATAGCATGACGGTGAAGTTAAGCACCATTCTACCAGTCTTGTTGCTGATCGATGTATCTTACGTCTCATCGCAGTGTCGCTATGGACAACCACAATGGTCAGGAGAACGTTACTGGAATGAAAGATATCAGCTAGGATATGATCAATGTAGGAATTCACTTATTCGTACATGCTATATATGTCATAACCGGTAGTTGGGTGGAAGAATGCGACTAACGCTACATTTTATACAATGTCCGGCCGGTTTGCCCAGATGGAAAATCGTTGGATCGTCAGCCGAAAAGTTTTATAATAAAAACTACCTGCAATCAATTCGGCCGTGTCATTGTCATTAGGGTAGCCTATATAGCAATGTTTCCACAGTAATCACTCTCCACAATTGCATAATTATTCTTAACCGTGGTATACCGCTCTTCGTATTTCCACCCATGGGAACCAGCATATAAGTATGTTATCCCCATTCTTCAAACTTCATACCAACTTGAGTCCTGTATGTTTCTCCCCAATTTACCTTTAATAAAGAAGTTTGAATCAGAGGTGTTGCAATGAAGATACCGATTTGACAAAACATACTTTATTTTGGCGCCAATATGCTAAAGACAAGGACACACTTTAATTTATTATTGTTCTTTATACACGCAGCGGAACGCTTCTACGGGTTTTGGTCATATGACTGCGACTTGGTGGGTAACCACCCAACCGTAGAATGGGGTTACGGCAGGCATTACAACAACTATCGTGACGACAGTTGTGTCGGTTGCCGGTGCGATGACAACGCGAAAACCATCAATTGTTCCCTTGCGTCACTTACTGGAAACACTATGTAAGTGACTTAATCTGTTTTTTGACTACTACTTAATCTTTATATCCCCAGTTTTATTAAGAGAAAGAATTACATGGATCAAACGATTGGAATGGACTACTTTCGTAACGACGTTGAATTTATAACATTTTTGGGCGAACCGTTAAAGAATTTTTCGGGAAATCCATTTTCCAACCTGACTCAACTAAAAAGACTGTGAGCATCGAACACGATTCTTTTTTAATTATCCTCGTATTCCTATTTTGTCTATAAGTGAAACGTTGTGTCTGTTTCCGAAATTGCTGGTCTCTCAACCCAGGTATCTCGTAACGGCGTAAACCACAGATGATTATACCTGATAGATATGGTCTAACACGGATTTATACAGTCTCTTTAATGTTTGCGTTTGTGACATAGAGGCTTAGATTCCTCTTTTTACTTTTTTATGCTTATTGGTGGTGACAGCCATCTTTCAGCCAATCTTAGTTCGGATGTGGGACAATGTTACGGAAATTTTTAGAAATATTATTTGGATTTGCATCGACCCATTGCTAGTGAGTTAGATCGAACATTTGGACACTGTTGTGGTTTCGCTTTTGTTGGTGGACAAAAGTAAAAATAATAATTTTATTTGTCAGTTAGTAGACGTTTCATGAATCCACAGTGGTTTAACGGTTTAAAATTATGGTTTTGTATTTTTGGTTTGAACAAACGACTCGTCAAAATGGCTAAGTAATATCTGATTAAGATCCCAAATTGCTAAGAAGTCTAGTTAAAGTGATAAAGCGGATAAGTGTATGTTGGGGTTTCACCTCATGGGAAAATCCCCGAAATTACGATTTTAAGATTTATGTTTGGTTTAAATTATTTTTACCTTTACCGTGCATAAACTCGATTTGTTCACAATTAATTCTTTTAGAAAAACAATAAATTTTCCAGCTATGTCAGGTAGGTATTTAGTTTCATTTCTATTTCTTCCCAATGTGGGAAAAGTGTAGTCCGCTATGTTCCTACAGTTGGGTTGTCCGAACTATTCCAGCATCTTGATAACAGACATTTAAAAAAAAGTCATTAAACCACTACATTTAGACAACATTAGATCAGGACACTACCAACTATTTTACTGTTGGTTGCAATTCACAATCTTTAATATGATATTTCTCCTTCTTACGAAGTTTTTCACACTGCTATTCTGTTTATTTCTTATTTATTTATTTTTATATTTTAATTTATCATAAGGTGGCACCTGCTTCGATAACCGCATGGTTTCTCGGTGTCTCCTTGTTAAACTTTAGTTTAATTTATTTTCGTATTGTTATTATTTTGTTTTTGTGCGTTTAACAAATAAATATGTTTGATTGATTGATTGATTCCCATAAATGATTAAAACAGTTGGTGGCACTCTGGCAGTGTGTTCATAAAACAAAATATTTAAAGAAAGTTTTCATAATATTGATTAAAGATGCAACATTTCAGAACCATTCACAACTCAGCTCTTGAAGTTTTTCCTGATCTCGTGAACACTACCAAGTTAGAACGTTTGTAAGTAATCTGCTGTCGCTTAAAATAAAGTTAAGAAAAATATCGATTTTAAATTTCAGGGACCTCAGTAGAAACAAATTATTCTTCGACTTTGACACCTACACAAGCATCCAGCTACCGATGACACTCACACATGTGTAAGTTTCCCAAGGCTGCTGCTGCATAAATATATATTTTTCATTTTTATTATAAAATACAGATGTTATAACACAGATTTTCATTAGAATACATTTAGTCCACAGTCGTATGAAGTTTTTGCAGTGTGTTGAAACCTAGGCTGAAGATGGAATCATGTACTTGCCTGGCCAAGGCATAGGATAGGATAGGATAGATATTCATCTTTATCCCCGTGAATGGGAAAACCAAGGGGGTTAACACACGGGCAATCGTCAGATCACCTCGCGCCCATCTAAGGTTTACCGGAGCTATTGCAGTGTGTTGTATATGATAGACACGTTACTTCAATTTGGTAGAACCCATTAATACGCTGGGTTCAGGCAATGTCCGTAAAGTGCCTTGCCCAAGGACACAACCGACTAGCTAGCGACCAGTTTCGCACCTGCAACCTTTCGATTGAAAGGCGACGCACTTAACCGTTAGACCAACGGGCCGGATATAGTTCAGCCTGAATTCCATGAGACAAAAGGCGGTTACATTAGGATAGAATAGGATTCCTAAATTATAGCTTAAATATGTTCATGACAAAAAAATTAAACTTGCAGTAATCTGGTTGAGAATGATATTACATGGATTCCGAAAGATTTATTCAGTGGAACCAACATTAGCTTTCTGTAAGTTTTCTGTGTTACACAGGAGATGAAATATTATAATTTGGAATGATTATATTTGCAGAGCACTAAGCGCTAACAGAATTGGACCTCTTGTTCCCTCAGAAGCATTCATTAACATGCCAAAGCTTTTGTACATGTATGTTGCACTTTTTGGTATTGATAAATTACTATACCTTTTAAGACAAACTGTGTTATAGATCCTTTGATGCCAATCAAATAAAACAAGTTTCTAGTACTGAAATGAATTTGTTATCTGCATCTCCACTACAGCATTTGTAAGTTTAGCATATTCCTGCAATACAGAGATAAGACAAACACAACAAATTGTCCGTTGCAGAAATTTAAGTCACAACCAAATTTCTTGCGTACAGGAACATACCTTTGATGACATGGCATATTTGAAAATATTGTGAGTATATATATTTGAACTAGATCTTGTTGGTTAGGTTTATAACCAAAATATTTACTAGGGAGCTAGGACATAATCATATAACAGACTTTGGAACCTGTTTATTTAAGAATTTGACGGACAGGGGGCCCCCCTGTGAAAGGTTTATCCTATGTGCCTTACCTCATACAATAATTAAATAATGAAATATAAATTTCAATAGAGATCTTAGTCACAACAGAATGA
>CH002431.1:43099-89366 GCA_000149265.1 Ciona savignyi | reverse complement strand
ATTCATGCAACATTTGAATGGAGAGACTGGCGGGCACTCTATCATATGTAAGTGGAACTTTTATTTTTTCTATGTTGGTCCGGCCCGGTGGTCTAGCGGTTAAGTGCGTCGCCTTTCAATCGAAAGGTTGCAGGTGCGAAACTGGTCGCTAGCTAGTCGGTTGTGTCCTTGGGCAAGGCACTTTACGGACATTGCCTGAACCCAGCGGATAAATGGGTTCTACCAAATTGAAGGAACGTGTCTATCATATACAACACACTGCAATAGCTCCGGTAACCCGACGATGGGCGCGAGGTGATCTGACGATTGCCCGTGTGATAACCCCCTTGGTTTTCCCATTCACGGGGATAAACATGAATATCCTATCCTATCCTATGTGTAATCTAATAATGAGATGTGGGAATTATTTTTATTTTTTGTTTTAGTGCTTTTTATAGACACATACATGCATTTATGCTGCATCACCCTGAGAATATCATAAGGCAGAGTTGTGGTTGTAGTATCCTCTAAATTAACTAGCTAAACAAAAAAATACAACAAACTGTCATATTACCTCAGTAACATTGGAGATTTTTTGAGAATTCTACTATTCAAACCATAGAGTAAAGCATGAAAATTCTATCCCATATAAACATTTTGTTCCATGCATCATGTTGTTCATTGTTTTAGAATCTGTATTTTCTATCTCTCATTAATTTTGTATCGAGTCAGCTATGTTTATATTGTTATAGTTTTAGACCTTTTTAGAAATACAGTTACAATAACAGTTAAAAATGCAGCTTGTTGGCATACATATGTTTAGATTGCTGCATAACCAACAGTTTACCATTTTTATTCTTCTGTTTCCAATAGCCATGCTGACAACAACTTGATCAAATCTGTTGAAGAATATCCTGAAGTTTCTTTTAAAGGAAGAGACTGGGAACGCTATTGTTCTGGAAAACAAAGATTTCTTCCATTTAGAAATTTGACTCAGTTAGGCCACCTGTAAGATTTTGCAATTTTAGTTTATAATCAAACTTTTTAAAAATATATATTTATTTTATAATAGCGGAATTGTTCTGTAACATTCTATGGAAATATGTTGTTAAAACCTTCATATATATATACATTTGACTGACTATTATTGGCAGCTATCTACATTCAACATTTTAAACAAGTTCTTCAACTTTTTACAGAAAATTAAATGGGAACGATATATCGAGCATAGACGCTGATACATTCTGCCCGATGCCACGTTTGAGACATCTAACTTTGCACGATAACGAACTTACATCAACAAGCCTTCACATAGATGTTTTCCTTTGTACACAAGAAATTTATTACCTTCAACTGTCTGGCAATAGGTAATTAATAGTTAAAATTATTTTATAATTTCTCCTAATTGGAATCAATTGCTTTATGTGTAGTTTTTTAGATTTCGAAGTGTACCTCCAGCCGTAATTGGAAAGGAACGAATGCCCATTCTTCATCATTTAACTTTAAGCAGGTATGTTATGGTTTTGGTAGAAGGGAAATCTACTTATAGGATATTTATGTTTTAACCCTGGGAATGGCAGTTTGAGTTATAATGTATGCACTTACATATCATATACATTACACTAAAATATATTATGTTATTCATATATATATATATACAATTAATATTATTCTCAAATAGTAGAACTAATATGGTGATAGATATGGAGCCAAATCTACTAAATAGATGTTCGTTTAGATTAACTAATATGTATTTTTGACTTTGATATATTTTCTCTTGTATTAGAAACGACATCGGCTACGTAGAAAAGGGTGACTTTGCAGGATCGGAAAATTTGACAGAACTTTGGCTTCAACACAATCGAATAGTCACCATTGAAGATGGAGCATTGCCAACTAAGCTGGTTAGGTTCGGTCTGAGCAACAACCTTTATTTTAACTTTAAGGTAAATTTTATTGCAATAATTTTTAGAATGTCAGTTAAGTTGCAAAAATATTCCCCCCAAAAATTAATAATAATATAGCATGGTACTAAAAAAGAAATGCTATTTCAGTTTTTAAAACTTTACATAATTTCAAAATAAAAATGCCTGTGAAGTGTTGTATATTATAGTTGAAATAACATATTAATTCTAAACCGCTAGATTTTAATTGATTCCATACGGCTGGTTGTAGTTTATCAACATGGTTTAATTCCCAGCACAACAACCCATTTGCCAACTTAACCAAGCTTCGAGACTTTTACATTTCTAACAATGCAATTGACCAAATACCAAGAGGGGCATTTAGTGGCATGGAGAGCCTGCAACTTCTTCACATGCACAGAAACAAGATTGGCCTCATACTAAATGATTCTTTCGCAGACAGTCATAATATATTGGAGCTGTAAGTCAAATCGTTTTATGGGACAGATTTTTAATTTAATATCTGTGGTGGAATGTGAAAGGCATTGTTACATTTAAATGTCAAAATACCACTAATGGTGACCAAAGATAATGTGGAATGTTTTTTTGTTGTAGCTGTAATTTGGATGACCAAATTGAATTTACTAAAACAGGACTTGTGCATTTGCCCAAAAATATATCAAGGCTAGTTTACAAATACTTTATTCATAATTGATATGTTAGTCGACAGATACTGCATTACAATATGATAGAAGTAATTGATCTATAACTTTCAGGTTGCTTCATTTTAATGAGATAACACAGATAGAAAATGGTGCTTTTGAGCACATGCGAAAGAATATACGCTACTTCCGGCTGCAAAATAACTGGCTCTCTGGCCTACCTGACCCCCAGGCAAATATTCATAAAGTCAAATGTCTTGAATAAAAAACAAAGGGTAAAATGATGAAATATTTTTTTAGTTTGACGATTTCGATATGCTCCAAACTGGAGATACAATAAGCATGGAAAACAACAGAATTGAGCATATTGGTTCATACCAATTCACAAATATAAGTGCAGGGCATCATTTTAACCTGTACAACAACCGCATAACAACTATTAAATCGTTTGGGTTCAAAACTATTAGAACTGGAGGTAACATTTTAATTTTTTTTTATAAAGGAATGTATTTAAAAAGTGTAGTGTCTGCACCAAAATAAAACATTTGGATCTTGTGAAGCCATCTCAATTTGGCGATTATTTAAATTTTTTTCTCCTACGGTAATTGGAGGTTTTCTTTTTTTTTAGTTTTACATGTTTTATATGCACCTAAAATATATGTTATTTTAATTTTGTAACCATGGCATCCAAAAGTGGCTGTTTTTTAGTTGTTTTATTCCTGCTTTCCTTCTATTGCAAATTAAATTAAGCCTTATATGTGCCTGGCCCAATTTTGAATAATGGTTTCATATTTTTAAGGATCAGAAAAGTTACCTAAAGGTGTTCACTAATTTTATAATTATTACTTCATGTAACATTGAATATATAAAATTTTTCAACAGAGGATATAAATTTGAATGGGAATACCCTGAAGTATTTGCATCGATCAGCATTTGATGACATACAAGCTCAAGACATACACATGACAGGAATGACTGCCACAACTCTTGTCCCTTGTACTTTCAGCAACGTAGTGATTCGCCAAAACTGGAATATGAACAATGGCAAAATTGAAGTTTTACAAAAGGGGGTAACAATTAATCACACTTTGTATAATTATACTAATCTGGTAGACTTGTAAATTTTACTAATGGTTTAAATGTTCAAGTTATACCCTATATTTGAGGTGTCGCTTTGTGTAGCAAAGTGGTTTAACACAGCAGTGTTAACCATACAATTTTGGTTTACTTTCTACAGTAACAGCTAAACTGCATAGTTGTATTCTCTCGGCAGGGCAATTAACCCTAGTTTCCCCAACTTAGAGGATATAATACCATTCTGACAATATTCTAACAATGATAGTGTTAATACAGTAGAGCAGCGTGGTCTAACTATATGCATGCAGCAAGTGGATATGATATTTGCAGCCCGCAAGCTTTCACAGTCTTGATTTAATTTGTATTTTTACAGTCAGTAATTTAGAACAAGTATAGCATATTTTAATAGTATCAATACTCATGTAAATCAAACTTATTACGACTATAAGAATTCCTTCTTATGCCTCACCAATGTTTATTGAATGATTGCTAGGAATTTTTTAGTTCACAATATGTGTAGGGCTGTATGCTAAAGCTGCAATGCTTAAAGTGAAGTAGTCTGAGGAGTGCGCTTTTGGCGCATTGGTTTAAGACTGTAGTTTTTAGGATTTTTTTGTTGGCCCTCAAATCAAAAGCAGTTGGACCACGCTGCAGTAGAGTATATTTTAAGCACCGTTTCCCCCTAAGTTTCTGCTTTCCTGGTTGATGAAATATTTACCTTTTTTAACATCAAAATGTAGGTGTTCAGCAATGTGAGAGTCGCTAATACACTACGGCTGGATAATAATGCTCTTCGTCTGGTGGAAGGACCCATATTTGAAAATGGTTCCTATATCCACTATCTTCGCTTGGGTTACAACGAATTGACGTCTTTTCCGGATGACGCCTTTGAAGACGTCACAATTAATTATATTGAACTTCGAAATAATAAATTTGTAAGTGAAATAAATTAATCATGTTTAAACAAATTGTTTTTTTTTAATTGTTAAATTTTATAGCACAACTACCCATCAGCACTAAATAAACAGAGATTTTCTTCAATTGATCTTAGATCAAATTCAATTTCAAGTGTTATAAAGGTAAGTTATGGGAGGTAATTCTTAATGTCATGTTAACTTCTAATGTAACTCTCATTATAGAGTTCTTTTGAAGGCCAGACAAATTTAAGAACATTGATATTAAATGACAACAAGCTGTCAGAGTTGAAAACTGGGGTATTTGATCATTTGACAGCATTGGAAACACTATATTTGCAAAATAATGTAATTGACCGAATTGAAACGGGGGTATTTACGTAAGTGAAGTATTAAACAACTGTCAGAAAGATTTTAATTGTTTGTCATATTCCCATTCTCTTTGTTAAAGGTTTTTTCTCTATTTCATTTTTCTATTCAGTTCTGCCCACACGAGACTAAGACACATCACATTGGCCAACAACCAGCTCCGTCATTTACCAGCATTTGAGAACGTGCCAGCTCTACAAACCCTTTACTTGGAAAACAATTTGGCATTGAGAACAATGGTTGGTACAACATTTGATCAAGTGGCTGATACACTCACACAAGTCAGACTTTATAATTCAAGACTTTATTGCAAGTAGGATTTTATTTCTTTATTTAAAACTTTTTTTTAAAAAGATTTTAGCTCTTTCATCTGGTAATGAATAAATTTTTAAAAAGTACATCATTTTTTTAAAATTATTTTATCATTTTTAAATCTTTAAACGAAAGGCCAATTCAACAAATTCCCCCTCATTGCTTTTTTTGTAATTTTCTTGTAATCTTTAGATACACTTGTAGCATTCAAACTACTTTAAACACTGAGCATAATATATTTTGCAGTTGCGAAGTTGTGAAAGCTTTGTATGGAATACGCAATGTTGTAAAAGGTGGAGAATGTATCGAGCCTCCTACAGCGCTCGGAACACTGTTTGATAACGACGCTCCGAAAACACCTTCATTGCTGGCTAATCATTTTACAACCAAGATTAATGAAACTGCTGACCAATTTCTTTGCAGGTTTCTTAGCAACACAAATACAAGAGCGCAATAAATAACTAAAATATTTTTAGTGCAACTAATGTAAGAGGAACCACTTCATCCAAAGATTGTGATATCAAAATAGAATGGGACCAGCCTGACTTTCTGTATTTTGATCTAAACGACACAACCAGTAACTTGTTTGGGATTGACTTAGCTCTTGGGGTAGGATGTCAGTGTTCGACTACCATGGTTAATTCTAGTAAGTTTTCATATTTATATAATCTTCAGCACTTAATTTATTGTCATAAACTTTAGCATCATCTAACGGTACAAATACATTGCAAAATGTAACACAGTGTGGATCAAATTGGACCTTAGATATCGACTGCTTATTCAACACAGTGTAAGTAAATGAGAATTTATTGTTTTGTCTATTTGTATTGTTTCATTTACTTATCTTTGTTTCAGTTGGTACAATGTCAGCTGCTTTTCTGCCACTGCGGCAACCGTGTACAATTTTACGAACTTGAAAGAAGTTCGTTTTTTTCCTGTCGAACCAGGAACGTTGTATGAATGCAACATTGTTCTACATTATAATGGGACAAGCAGTACATTCAGTGAAACGGTATTAGTTCAAATTCAAGATGCTCAAGGTATCAAATACAAGCTATTTCCAACTTAAACTCAAATATTTAAAATAAACAAAAATAAACACAAAATAAATAAAAAACTTATGTAATTTTGGCTATTTTTAACATCTTGTGTTAAATCTTTATGTCGTAGTTCTGTTTTGCATTTATCATACATGTAAAATAACAATTGATCACTTATGGACTTATATATTACACTGTAATCTTAATCTTACAATATATGCTCTCCATGTCTTCCCACCACTTGAGATAAAAAGACAATTATTTTATGTTATGTTTTATTTTATTCATTTTTTAAAATATCGAATGTGTAGGAAAAGTTCCTGAATCTCAGTCACAAACGAATTCATGGATATTGCCAATCGATTATTATGACTTTAGTGTTTACCACCCAAATTTTGATGGTTTACATTCAAACAACCCAACCAATCCTACTTATGTAGCAAGGTAATATGGAGAATGGAACATAAAATGCTTATTTTTAACACTTTAATTTTTATTTAGTCCCTTTGGTGCCTGGCTTACTGCATCTACAAACCCTGCAACAGACCCCATTTCTGACTGGTTTAGAGGAATACCTGCCACCAATCAACAATTCTCTCAACAAATCACTCTGCAAAACAATGTGACAAGCGGAAACAATAAATACAGGTTATAACATAGTAAATTAATACTATAAAATAAATTTTGATTGGGTATTTAATCAAAATAATTTTCTTGTGTTATTCAGCCGTGCATTTTTACTGCTAGTAAGTTGCTCATAGAACTTTTTGCTACTAAGTAGATGGTGCATGAAATGGACACAGATTTTTGCAACTGGGGGCATAAATATTTGAATGCAATATATCTCTTAATCTCTTGTGAAACTGAGTGGTTGACAGATGTTTTCCAACATAAAATGTTTATACATTCTACAAAAGTAATCTTTTATTTTATTATATTGGAATACATATAAAATACCAATCACATTAACAAGCTATTTCCTTTGAAAATGTGTTATTTACAGTTTTATAGATGACACCTTCTATCCTTTGGATGGATTGGGCTTTCGGTCCGAATCCCAGCGTGATTGCCTGGGAGTACTGCATAACTTTGGGTTTGTATTTTTTCTAAGTTACTTTAGTTTAATGTCTATAGACTATTACTATTTAAAAAAAACAATTCTTTATAAGTGACCTGCCTCGAGAGGCATGTACATGGCTTATACACATCATTGGTTAAGTTGTTGTTGTAAGCATGTACGCCTTCTTGTTTTTTTGTCATATGCAAAAAAGGAATGACATATTTTTCAGATTCACAAGTACCATTAGAACTGGGATTCAGTACAATGGTGGAGAAACAATCTTACTGGGAGGTGGGGATTATATGTGGCTGTATATCAACACTGTGTTGGTAGCTGAGCTAAGCAACTATGGGGATACAACACAGAGCCCTTGTGCAAGTGTTCACCTTTCTTCACCAGATCAAGGTGAAACATGTTTTATCGAAGATAGATCATCAGAGATCATAATTAAGTGTGGTTGACTGTAATATGCTTAGCCTTTGCAAATTTTAATCATTTTGACTTATAAATATTTAATCATTTTGACCTATCTCTATGTTCTACTTTAATGTTCTTATATTGCAAGATATTTAATATTCTGATATTGTGCAGGATATGTCAATGTTTCTGTAGAAAGTGGGCTCCTTTCTGGTACACAATGCACAGTTTCATCAAGCATAACCCAAAATATATTTCTTGACATGGAGGTATGGAACTTTGTATGAGCTTTTCCCGGTGGATATTATATTTTGAATGCAATTACACGACATTGGCTATGACAAAATATTTTGCATAAATGCAACATATTATACACTATAAAATTATCTCTATTTTTGAAGGTCAATGAAATTTACCACTTTGATTTATTTCACGTGGAGAGAGAACATTGCACATCAAAGTTTATCTTGGAAACTACTGGGGTCACTTTCAACCAGGTTCATATAAATGGTTCAGCCACTTCTGTAAAAGGTAATATTTTGTATTTAATCTACATATTAGCTCCACAACTCTTAAAATTCAATATGCATATTCAATCATTATACTTCCCAAAGATGTAAACTTAACTATGAAAGATTACATTTCCTTTTTACAATTTTAGTTTAATATAGCATTTTTATCAGTTTAGCATATTTTGATAACCATGCCTCAGCAGCACAAATTTTAAATTAATTTAAAAAAATCATTGACTGTCTTTTTAAAGATTACAGTCGACTATGCAGAGGCTGGTTTTAACTTAAAATGGATACATTAAAGGTTAAAAATATTGCTCAATTTTTTTTTAATTTGTTTTAAAGTTTCAATTAAATGGCATAGTGGTACAATGGATAGTAAATAAACCGATACTTAACTGTATATGAAATTTTATCCTATATTATAGTGGATGCCACCACTGAGTCAGTCACTACAATAGACCCAACCATGTCAACTGCAATTACAACTGCTATAACCACTACTCAAAGAGAAACTACAGTAGAAACAACATCACCTGTTACTACCTCAGTAACTAATTCAACAACATCTACTACTGTGCAAATCATCAGTACTGGTTCGAAATTATTTTCAATATGCCAGTTGTAATTTTAAGTGTAATTCTGTTGGGCAAGACATTTGACATTTTGCATGATTTTTTTTCCAATATTCTTTTTATAAAAACACATATGATACCTTTTGCTCACTATCTTAGATATTTCAGATATTGCAGTTTGTTGTGTATTATTAAGAGTTTACTACTGTTTCAATCCAAAACAATAATCCAGTGGATTTTGATGGTTGCAGTTTTAGGCAATTTTTGAATGCAGGAATGTATAATAGGTTTACTCTTAAAGATTATTGTCCAACTACCAACTATCATGTATTTAAAACAATATATACCAAAAAATACTGGTCATATCCTTTTTCTCCTTTAACTTTTAGGTAACCTTTAGATACTTTCATAGTCAAAAAATATATGTCAAAAGAAATGAAGAAATGATCACTTTTTTATTCTCTCTTCCACTATTAAATAAGTTTTTATTATAGTGTCATCGTCTTCCAATCGCCCACCTGTTGATATGAGTGTAGCTGTAGCGGAAAACTTGGACGCTGGAAGTTTCATTGCAAGTTTTGGAATTTCTGATTCTTTTAGGTATTTCTATATTACAATATTTTTTTGTCCATACTTTGAGGTAAGTGTGGTTCAAGTGATATTCGTTAAATACTAGTGTTTAAGTGCATGTTCTATATGACTAGTGTTTAAGTGTATGGTTTTGATCATGTAATTTTTTATCTGATTGCACTATCACCTTAATCTGTCAAACCACATCCTTTTGTTCAAAACAAAGACTCTTTTATAGAAGTCAAGAACATTTAACAAAAAAATGTAAATTAGGTCGGTTAGGAAATCTAGAGATGATTCCTCAATGTTATTTATATTTCCAGCCAAGGACCTCCATTTCTACTTTACTTCGAAGAAGGAAATGATTTTGGAAATTTTCGATTCGGATCTTCAAGCAATGTTACAATCGCTAGCACCTTGCCACCACCTACTCAAGTCTATAGAACTGTTGGCAACCAAACCTTTCTAGATTGCTCCACAATTTCTAGTAAATATGTACATTGGTGAAATTTGTGTACCTTGAAAATCTATGTCACTAAATCATGATCTGTCTCTCTGTGTGCACAGTCGAATTACATGATAAAGTCGTTCAAACAAGCTTATTTTATTTCAGCCCCACCCCACCTTGCTGCCCTCACTAACCCACCTCCAGTGACATTCAATGAGACCATTGCCAATGTTTATCTTCAGTTTCCACTTGATTATGAAATACAAGACACTCATTACCTTATAATCTCAATTCAGGTGGCATTTGTCATAGAAACAAACTTTTTTTAATTAAATGGCTTTTATTAAATTGTTTTATAAAAATGGCTGCAACAAGCAGATTCTAGGATCAGCTGTATAATATTATTAGAAATATAAAACAGTATTGAAAGTTTAAAGTTGTAACTTATCTAAGGAATCAAAACTTTTAAATCTACAAAAACTTTTAAACAGTTAAAATTATGTTAAATCATGTATTCTTTTGTTTTATTAGGATCCATTAGCAAATAGGAATGGATCCCTTGTATTAAAAGTGAAAGTCGTTGATGTGAATGACAACTGTCCTGTAGTGAATGCTTCCGATATACGTCTTGATCTTGTACGCCCACCTTTGTCCACCAACTTACCACTGGCGTATTTTAATGTCACTGATGCAGATAGCACTCCAAATGCACAAGTTCTTTTCGTGGCGTCTTCATTTTCGATTAAGTAATAATGTTTATTTATTTTTTTCCATTTATACCAATTACACAGATAAATACAGTGCAAGTTATAATTTTATTTTTAGTGAATCAAATGCAACTAATGACAAGCCTTCAAGCAGAGTAGAGTTTGAACTTGCAGCATATGACAGCGGATCCCCAACATTAGGCATGGTTCTTACTGTTTCTTTGGAGGTAGGATATATATTTCACTATCTACCAATATCAATGTACCATTGCAAATTTCCGTGCACTTTCCTTTTTATGTTATTTTAACTATTATAATTACCAGTGACCTTTTTATTTACTTGGCATCCATGGAAAACAAAACATATCATCATCATAATATCTGTTATATGGTAGAGGTGGGGATTAAATCTGGATCTGTATGATTGCAATTACATCATCTTGTCCAACTAACACATAATCAAGTCATCTTGTCCAACTAACACATAACTTGATTTTGTGCATTTTAGTACATAAACCAACTTGTTATAACCTCTCCAGATATCCAACACTTGTCTGTATGATTTATTCGGCTCATGGACTAACAGTTATGTGAAAGTTGTGAAAAATGAGCTCACCAAAATTACTGGGGTGTACATACAAGTTCCTGGATACTACAGCGAAGTATCTGGTATGTTGTGTTTTGTTAACATTAAATAATTTAATATGCAATTTTACTATGTCATTCTCCTAGATTGTTCACAAGCTTTGGGCTTTGAAAGTCATTATTTTCCCAACAAAAACTTTTCTTCATCATCTGTACTTGATGATGGGGTTTGTGGTGAGCTATCGCATGCCCATTTAGCTCGACTGAACAACCAGTATAATGATACAAGTGGTGGTGCAATCCATGGAGCTTGGGTGCCTGCTTACCATGACTTGAACCAATGGATTCAGGTAATTAAAAACACTTGGGTTCTGGTATCTTATATTTAAAATAGTACGCTGGTTTAAAAAAATATAGGCTTACATTTCGATTTGCACCCACCAGCATACAAATTATAAATCTATTTGCACTATGTCCTGCGACTGTGGGGAAAATGAATAGAGTATGGTTCATTTTAATTCCGAAATCTGTTACAGTGCAGACACCATTGCTCTAAAATATCAACGTTTTTTTAAATCCAGGTTGACCTTGGTAAACCTACAAAGGTTACTTACATTTCAACACAAGGGGCGCCAGAGTTTAACTTTTATATCACAAAGTATTTGCTCAGATATAGTGAAGATGGAATATTATGGAAAGATTATATTCCAACTTCAATAACTTCAAATGGTTTGTATAATTATTAGATCCTGTTTTAAAATTATAACAAAATAAAAATTAAGTTTTGTTTTCAGATACTGCTGCAATGTTAACTACTTCAACAACAAATACAAGCACAGTTAGCTATAGCACTGCTGGTACAACACCTCACATTTTGCCATATATTTCGTTTACCACTGCTGCTAGCCCTACAGTAAATTCCACAAGCTCCATGTTATTTTTAAACAACTCCTTGCTACTGAGTGGCAACCAGGATTCAGATTCAGTGGTCACACATTCATTGGATATAGTTGCAAGATATGTGAGATTGCTGCCAGCAGATTGGATTGGGGGAATAGGCCTCAGAATGGAATTATATGGATGTGATGAAATAACTAGACTAGCAGGTACTAGGCGTGATGAGAAGATATCCTGTAATATATGTTTTACTTTTAAATTTTTAATCTATTCATATTTTATCCCTCTTTTACCAGAGCTATTTCAAAGTGTTGTATATAGTTAGGAGTTAGGCATTATTTTTAGTTTTAGCACAATCTATTTATCCACTGGATCCAGGCTATGTCTGCCCAGTGTTACATCCAAAGCCTACCAACTATCTAGCGATCAGTTTAAATCCCACAACATTTAGACCAAAAAGCACTAGCCCAATAACCTATTTAGCCATAAAGTAATTTTAAATTATGTATACTTTGTACAAAGTTAATAAATAATAACGTTGGACTAAAAAATCACTGATGTATTTTGTACTGATAATGTAAAGACTCATATGAAATATAAAAATGATCAGAATATTTTTTTCTTTAGAGAACAGCAAATGTTTTCGCTGTCCAACCTCGTATTATTGTCCTGGTGATGGTCGAAAGCTTCCATGTGCCAGATGCTCCGATCATGCCACAGTTGGATCGCCAGATGCAACATCCACTACAATGTTTAACAACACATGTGGCAGATCACCTACTGAGTATTCATTTGGTGGGAAAGCAGTATGTACTTCATGTCTAGATGGATATGTGAGTATGTTTATAAAACTATTTCGTTTTAACTTTAGGTGTCAATTTGATAGGATTTTATACTTAAGCAAATAAGTTTTATGGTGATATTATTTTTATATACTATATAATTTTTTGGTGTGTTTGTAACTTTTAATTTTTACATACTTTTTTTATTTTTTGTTAATTTTTTTATGTTCATTATACGTTATAATTACATACATTTTTTAATGAGTGTGTTGTATTTTAGCAACTTTTAGTTTTTCTGTTGTCATTCATAGTGTGTTTTTTTAATTGTTTTTGTAAACTGGATAAAAAAAAACAAAATGAAATGTTTTGTTTTTTCAAACAGTTTTATTAATAACTAATTAAAATTATTTTTTCATGGTTGATATTAAGGCGTTTTGGATTAACAATAAATCTTTTACCTATATATTCCATTGTAGGTTTGTACATATGGTACTGCGAGACCGTGCCCAGGTATTTCATATACTGCAGGATGCAATGCTACGATGTGCTCCCCATGCACAACTTGTGAAACAGGATATTCATGTCTCAGTGGAAAAAGAAGTCCATGCGAACCGGGCACATACTCTGACAATAGCACACCTGGTAAATTAACTTCTTGTTCTTATGTAGCGATTACCCCTAATTAACCTTGTCAATATAATTGCACACTTACCATATTCTGTGGGTTCTTTATTGAAAACTTAAGAGATTAGGATGAACTCTATAAAAATTCATTTAGGTGGATTCTTATTCTTACCCACCATTATAAATATTGTTTGTTAATATTATTTAATTAATGTGCAGGTGTTTGCAATATCTGTAAAGCTGGAACCTACAGTGATACATACAGTGCTACTGCTTGTAAAACCTGCACCTCAGGTGAGTAAACTAATTGTTTAAAATATTCACTCTTCATGTTGATCAATTGTACTTTACCAGGTTTCCACAGTTGCGCAGGAGCTACTTTCTGTCAACCATGCTCAGCCAAAGAATGGTCACTAGATGGCTCTGACAGTTGTCATGGTTGTCATCAAGACTGTGAGTTAATTTATATAAAATGATGATACGGCCATGTGGCCGAATGGTTAATACGACCTATACACCTACCAATTCTGTATAAAAATGGTCTAAGTGATATGTCCATTATTTTTATATGTTAGATTCATATTGGTTTATGACAATATGTATTATATTTTATTTGTTAAAATGTTGTACGGTAGCAACTTCAGTTTGTATGAAAAATAGTCTGTGTCAGTGGCAAAATTTTGCACTACTGGTTTGCAATGAGAAATAATGCATTTGTCCTTTGGCTGACACTTAAGTAACATTGCCTTAGTCAAATAGATTTTGCCTGTATCCAATAGAAGTTTGTATATGTTTAGTGTGAAAGCTTTAAATATTTCTTGTAAATTCAATCCTTTATATTTGTGATTTAATATCCCTTTTTATATCGTATTAATCAAAGTGAGTTATATTGGGTATATTTTTATATTTCAGTCTTGAATGAAATAAAATTTAAAAAAAAATCAACTTTATCAGGTCCGTGTTTAAGTTCCCCATGCTACACTGGTGTGCAGTGCATCAATGTAGTGATTGCGTCAAACAATACCTGGGATTTCCAGTGTTCTGACTGCCCAGTGGGGTACACAGGAGATGGTGTTACATGCAGTGATATCGATGAGGTGATAACCGAGTTTCGCTGAGTTTTTAAATTTTAGTAAATTGTATACTGCATATTAAATAAAACTTGAGTAGATTGGCTAGTGACATGTTCATCAACATTTTATGACATTCTTTAACAAATACCCAAAAAGCTTGACTGAAAAAATATGATAAGTATAAGAAATATATGTGAGTTTTCGTTTTTGTATTTTCGGTTTTAATTGCTTTAATTAATTCATATATTAAATAATGATATTATCTTGTTTTGTTATAGAACTCTTATTTTTGGTGAAAATTTATTATTTTGTAACTTGCTTTCTTTTTTTTGAAGTGTATACTGTCGAATCCTTGTGTTGACCAATCACAATGCATAAACACCATGGGTGGTTTCTACTGTGATGGTTGCCCTCCTGGTTACCATAGCAACCCATATTTTGGTTTTGGACTTAAAGACACCAACCCTGTGCAAATGTGTACTGATGTGAATGAATGTGAACAACCTGGTACTTGTGACCCACTGGTCACCTGCTTGAATGGTCAGGTGGGACATTCATAAAAAATACCAACTTATTTTAAATTTACATGTATGATACTTTTAGAAAGTGTAAGTAATTTTAAGATTTAATGCAAGGTGAAAGGTAAGTAAAGTATTATAAAAATAAATCATTTAATTTAAAAAAATTATTTTAAAACTTTATAATTTTTTATCTGGCATTTGTATTTAAATGTGTGAAATCATTGCGTATGATTTTATCCTAGATCAATATTTCCCAACCTTTATTGGTTGTGGACTAATTACAACCAGCCACATTCTTTACAGACTCAAAGCGCAACAATGAAAACACAGAGTATGTTAAGTTTATCATGTAACTATTTTCACAGGGCAATTACTCCTGTGGGCAGTGTCCAACTGGTTTCACTGGAACAGGCTACACCAAGTGTCTTGAACCGAACTCCTGTATCCCAGTTCTTGTGAGGAAAGGATGTGATGTCATCTCATCATGTGACCCCTTGACCAACCACAATGCAGTTTGCGAAGTGTGTGAAGTATTTTTTAGTTTTAAAGAGAAATTCAAATCTATTGTTAAAGTATCATCCTGCAATTTTTATATTACTGATTATTTTCTTGTTTAGAATAAGCTTTAGATATAGTGGTGAAAATATATTGCATTGAGTAATGTAAGTCATTGGATGTCACATGTTTAGTGTCAAGAATTCGAAGCATTGTGTAATTTTATTTTTAATTTGTTTTATTTAAAAAAAGTTTGATACATTTGTAAAATGGAGTTTAGTGGCATTTTAAAGGCTACTAAGATGAACTTTTTGCATTATACTTTAAAGATGCATTATTCACATTTTTCAAGTACACACCCTATATATATTATATATATATATAATTTATATATATTTAGATAATTTGGAGCAATTTTACAGTGTCCTGCTGGTTATGCTGGGCCAGGAAGTGCATGCGGCATCGACAATGATTTTGACGGGCAACCAGACTTATTCATTTCATGTGGTGATATTGTGGCTTGTGCGGAGGACAACTGCATCGGACTTCCTAACAGTGGTCAGGAGGACACAGATGGAGACAGGAGAGGAGATGATTGTGACTCTGACGATGATAATGACTTTATCCTTGATCACTTGGTGTGTTAGCTAGAAACAATATATCAATTTCACTTTTAACTTTAAAATGTTATCGTATAAACAGCTAATATAAAACAGAAAACACATTTATTAAACAGTGGGATTAAACTAGAATTTTATTACATGTTATTTAAAAATGACTGCAATGATTTTGTGTTGAAGCACTTGGCCATTGGTGTTTATTTAAATGGAAAACTATGAAAAATGTTTTATATCTCAGTCATTTGTTTAAACTTTTAACCCAAATTTTGTGTAGGACAACTGCCCACTAGTTCCAAACTACGTAGCAAATGGAAACCAACCAGATTCTGATGGCGATGGGTTTGGTGATGCATGCGATACTTGTCCTCACGTCTTTGGTCAGTTTCTCGACACTGACGGTGATGGGTTAGGTGATAGTTGTGACCCAGATTCCGATGGTGATGGAGTGATTGACACATCTGATGTATGTCCGCTGGATGCAAACATCACAACATCACCCGACAGCGATTCTGATGGAGTAGGCGATCCATGTGATAATTGCCCCAATGTTGCAAACACCTGGCAATCTGATACAAACCAGAATGGTGTTGGAAACGCATGTGATAATGGGAAAGATAAGTAAGTTTTTTAAAGTATTGTTTTCTGTATCTTCCTTGTTTTGTGTTGTTTATGATCTACGATCTAACCACTTCTGTAAATTGCAAGTCACAATTATTTCTCTAACTCATATTTTTCAAGTAGTGTTATTACCTAAAGTATTTTGATGTAAAATCAATGGTATGACCCATGGTATTAATTATATGTAGGGATGGAGACAGTGTATTGGACTTTATGGATAATTGTCCCGAGGTTCCAAATCCATCTCAGTCGGACTGGGATGGGGATGGATCAGGTGATGCGTGTGACATGGACACTGATAATGATGGAAAACCAGATGAAGTGGATCATTGTCCGTTCACATATGACCCTTCAGTGGAATATGGTGTGTGTTTGCAGATTATGTTCATTATGTAGGATGTTGTACAATTGTAACCGTATTGTTGGGACACAGGTGTGGTTTACAGTAAACCTTGATATGAGTATTTATTTTCCATGAGTGTTGCTCATTAGCAGAAATAAAAACATATAACATTTTACATTGATAATAATATTGATACATTTGACAGATACAACTATTATTCGAGAATTTGCATTATGCTTGTATTATTCTTTATTCCACAGATTCATCTTGCGTGAATGATTTTGATGAAGATGGAATATTAGATGTTGAGGACACCTGCATATCGGACCCTACAATTTCAGCCACCTCTTTTCTTCCTTATATGGAAGTGAATCTTCACACTGGTGTACCACAACCAGAATGGAAAATTTCACACAAGGTAGTGAAAATAACTGGTATGCTGGTAATAATTTAAGTTTTATCATTGCATTTTAAAAAGTATATTAAAAATGATGTGTCATTTGCATCCTGTGAAATGATGAAAGAACTATTAGAGAATTTAAACATGTTTATCATGGATATCTTGTATCTTGTGTTCATGGTCCAGTTTCTGGTTATAAAAAATTGTGTTGCATACAAATACATAGAACAATAGATTTATTTAAACTCCAGCAAAAATATGAATAAGACTTAACCAGGCATTTGAACATGCATTTAAAATACTACTATATGAACTATGAAATGTGGTGGAATTTTAGTAATTAACCATGGCAGACTTTTAGACGAAACTTAAATCCATTAACAGGAAACTTTTCAACTTTATATGACGATAAAAGTTTTTTAAAAGTTGGTTTAAAAATAAAAAAAATATTTCATGTGACTTTATATAATTCTATCTTCAGGGAAGATCAGTATCACAGTCGATATCAACTCCATTTCCCTCCATGCTGATTGGCCCACAGCGTTATGGATCCATGGATTTCTCAGGAAGCATCTTCGTCAATGAGGAAACCACCTCTGGAAATTATGTGGGCCTTGTCTTTGGTTACCATAACAACAAGAAGTTTTATGTCGTCCTCTGGAGCAATTCTCATGAAAGTGAAGATCAAGCTGCTGAGAAAACTGCACTTAAGGGTTTACAGATCAAGGTAGTTTTATGCATCATTTCACATGTACATGTGTTTGCTTGTAAATGAAATATTGTTTAGTTTGCTGATCATAAATACGAAGGTCAATATTGACTATGATAGTGTTATGTGTTACTTGGTGGTGAAAAAGGTGAGACCATATTATTGTTTAAATCCTGTGGTAGTGCTATTGTAAAGGATTTATACATGCCGGAGACCAATTTGTAAATACTAAATCTGGGCCTTTT
Source organism: Ciona savignyi (assembly GCA_000149265.1). Classification (NCBI taxonomy): domain Eukaryota; kingdom Metazoa; phylum Chordata; class Ascidiacea; order Phlebobranchia; family Cionidae; genus Ciona; species Ciona savignyi. Next base: position 70,908 of record CH002431.1, on the reverse strand, counting down.
AATCTCACCTAATGTACTTAACACGGCAAATTACAGGTTATTGACTCATCCACTGGGCCACATATCAACCTTGCCAATGCAATGTGGCACACATACGACACGACCAACCAAGTTAAATTGATTTATCATGATCCTACTTTACTGGGTTGGAACGCTAGAACCCCCTACATAATTGTATTAAAGCACAGGTGCATTGTATATTTACTCCATGATTAACTTGATACCAATCAAGTTGTTACAGTTCAGTTGAAACACATTAAACTATTAGCCAAAAGGTTGCTGTTTAAAAATCAGCCAATTATATCCTTGTACAATGAACTTTGCTAAAACCCAGTGGATAAATGGTTTGAACAAAAAAATAGTTATTTTTACAGACAAGAAATAATAACCTAAACTACATAGTTTGTTTTGGATTATTACCTAATGTTTTTCAATTATTGGCAGGCCATCAGTGGGTAGTATCAGTGTGGAAATCACAAATCTGGGAAATCCAATAATAAACACTGGTCCTGTGTATGATACAAGTTACACTGGCGGGCGAGTTGGTGTGATCTCCTTTCGACAATCCAATGTCATTTGGTCAAACTTAAAAGTAAAATGTGCAAAAAGGTCAGTGTCAATTTGCAAATTATTTCTTCAAAGTTTTCTAATTTTCAGATAATATTACTTACTTTCAGAATGTTTTTTTTATATTTTTTATATATTATGGTTCATAGATCATGCACAAAACTCTTTAGAGAATATTATAAAGACTAAATATTCTAAAATATTCCAAAAAATTAAAAAAAGATATAATGTTTATCTTTATGATTGGAAAATAACCATTATCAGACAGAAATATCCTATCAAAGTACTAATAAAAATCATTATTAATATGTATTCATGCTTTCTAGAGACGAATGACTGCTATTGAGCTAGAATGAGACACGCAATACATGTAGATTCTGCCCAACATATATGATCTTCGTATTGAAGAGAGTTTCACAATTGATCATTTGGTTTAAACCTGGCCAAAATACAAGCGGCATTCAACCACTGATCTGCACATTAGATGATTTATCTTTGTGCATATATATTGAAGATAGGTTGGTATTTAACAGTTATTTATAAAACAATAAATTTAATTTTCCATTGTCTCTTTGTTATTTTTTTAGAAATGTTTGCAGAATAATATTTAGTAACATTACATTTGTTTTTCAATTTCAGTGAATTAAAAGCGGTTTATAACGGATATCTCATTACTGCAAGCAGTCTTGTGTCCACTGATACATGGCAACATGTGACTTTACGGTATGACAATGGCGATTGTGACCTTACAATGTTTACAAATGGGACTAAGCAAGGAGAGAAAATTACACGAAACGATGTAATGATAGCTGACTGGGTAATGGATCTTATCATAACATGTGAATTTTTCTTATTCCGTAACAGGCGTGATCAGCTGTTGTAAGCTTGCGTGCTTAAAAATGCCTACATGCTATTAGCGTGTGTCGATCAACTGTAGCCAAATTATTAAATGCAGTTTTAATATTTTCAGTTGTACAAAAAACATTGCATCTATCTATAAAAAATATTGCATGGTTAAACAAACGCTAATATTTTATTATCGAGTACAACAGCCATGTGCCATTTAACTGCAATGTGAAGTGACATTGCTTTTTTTCCCTTTATGTCATTTTTATTACCAGTATTAACAATTTTTTTTTGCCTGGCATTTATGGAATGAACACAAATTATAATCATCAAATGTACCAAGAAGATATGATGTATATAAATCCATCAATGCACATTTTAAACTATCAGGTTACAAAAACTGTGATAACAGTCTATTCATTATTTGAAGTGATGATGTTGTTGTATGTGTGCTCATACAAGTGACTTTGGACATATGGTAGGGATTGTCTTGCCTAAACCCAGTAAAATCTATTTAGTGTGTTGTCAAAAATTAAAATTTAGTTCCTACCCAGTATTACGCACTGAAACTTAACATGGGCTATGGTTTTTATTATCATCATTACATGTTTTTGTCTTTTTGCTAAATTATAGTAGATCAAACATGCATGCTTTGTAAGACTATTTTACCATAATCATTAACAAGGAAATTTAACTGTACACAAAACGTGGTGCGCAATGTGTGCATGATAATTGATAAGTTCAATATGGTTTTCCCATGAGCTGATTAATTCATCCGACAGAAGCATGATAATCCAATTTTATCTAGGTTCAGGTTAACCAAAGTGTTCTTGGAGTTGCACTTGGATTTGATGGAAGCAACAACTACAATGGTTTATTGGATGAAGTTCGAATTTACCATCGACCATTAACTGATGTTGAGATTGAAGAATATTTATCACAGGCGGGATTGTTACGTCAAAATTATCAGCGGATGCTCAGTGGTAAGATAGAAAGAATGTCACTTAGATCGTTTACAGATGTACTAGCAAAGATTATTAAACGGTGTGTCAGAACTCACATTTGAAAAGCATGATTATATGAAACTGGTACTTAAAATTTTCAATGCATTCCTTATAACAAAACTTTAAAACTGACCTTTGTCTATTTTCAGCTCACTATGATATGAACTACCATGCAAAAGACCAACAGGTTTTGAGGGATGATAGTTACTATGGTAACACAGGCACTTTGATTGGTAATCCAAGTTTTGTGGAAAGCCACATCGATTTTACACGGTTCCGCATAGCAAACCCATAGCTCCAAAGAACTATTAGTGATGACATTGATTTAACAGTTTAATATATGTTTATTTTTAATGTTGCATTTCCAAAATCCCAAACCTCTGTTTTGAAACCGAACTCTTTTTTTGATCTCGTCTTATTTCTTCAAGACGTTCTTGTTCTTCACTGTGTTTGTTAATTACAAAAACTGTACATAATTTTAAAAGTATAATTATATAGAATTTTTTAATATGGTTAGAAAGCGTTTTGTTTTATCAATTTCTGAATTATCTTTCGTGTCAATGTGAAAATCTCATTCCATAGAGATATGTTTTTCATCGTTATTAAGAGTAGGTTAAAAAAGTTATGTCGGTGATCAATAGTTTCCTCTTGGTTTAACAGTATTAAGATACCGGGGCACTGTTTAAAGATCTGACAGAATGTCACATTGGCAGACCCCATATGTCAGCACATTTAGGAGATTTATGATGTTTGTAGTTTTGTTGAGACGTATATTTTTGTGGACATAAGAAGGTTAATAAATGAGTTTTTTTTCTGTGCAGAGTGTCAGTGTAAAATGTACTCGTTTACGGCGGAAATGTTAACAATCTTTCACATTTCTATACACCACTATATTCTACTACCCATTTAAGGATTAAAATAAAATATATGTTTAACGAAGAAAGCGTCTTTTAACCCATGAATAAGAATATTTAATGAGAATTATTATCCATGCAAACCCCGGGCCGCATTGTCACAAGGCAAGGGACGGGTATTCGTCAAATTACCTCGTGCCTGCCATCGGGTTACTGACGCTTATGTTGTGTGTTTTAGTTTAAGAGTGTGGGTGGTGCATAAAGCAAATTATAACCAAAGCGAACCAAAAAAGTCAACCCGGTTAGTCTGGTGGGTTAGTGCGACACCTTGCAACCGAAGGGTTGCAGGTTGGAAACTCGTCGCTAGCTATTCGTTTGTGTCCTTGGGCAAGGCACTTAACGGACGTTAACGGAATCCAGCGGATTGATGGGTTCTATCAAATTAAAGGAACGTGTGAATCATATACAACCCACTGCAATAGCTTCGGCAAACGACGGTGGGCGCGAGGTGATCTGACGATTGCCCGTGTGTTAACCCCCCTTGGTTTTCCATTCACGGGGATAAACATGAAGACTACATATTTTTTTCTATTCTAATTTTTGAACCTATCATGGGCCCGTTACTTTTTTATATATAGGAAGCGATATATGAATCAGTCGCGTTAACCATTTGGCTACACCGCCGTTCCACTGAATTCAGTGTTCTTTAAGGGCTTTGCCCACTAAGACAGCTAGCGGCTGGTTTCTATACAACGACCTTTTGAAATGCCCAGACCGATTGAGATCTGGTGTTTTTTTATACTACGACTTTTGGCCAGTGTTGCCGATTGAGCTACCTTGTCGAACAGAAGAACATTTCTATAAAGAAAAGCTGTTCAGAAACACAATTTATTGAACGATCTGAATGTCAAAGCTAAATATCGTTCCGTTTTAACAGTTTATAATATTGCGGTTTATTTCTCAGCATGGAAAGGGATAAAATTACAAGGATGAGCCCCATTGCCTATATTTACATTAAAGACTATAAATAAATATGCAGTGTTTTTCATACAATTACAAGGTGCCATATTTCCTATAGAGATCCTGTTTTATAGGAGAGTTGGCAAGCGGGAACGCTGAAAGACAACGGTCTGTGGTATCTGGTGCCCAAACACCAAGCTGGGAGTAGCAGTACACTTCCATCAGCCGATTAAGATGTGGACGCTGGTACCATTTCAACTGGAATGCTACCTTCTGGAAGCGTGGAAATTGAATGTCGCAAATATCCTTTGAGATGCACTGGTCTGCAAAAAAGAACAACATAGTGAACGGTCAACTAAATCTTCTTATGCGAGACTCATATACAGAATACCGCTTAAAAACGCAGTTAACCGTCGATCCAAGCCTTGTAAGGCAAAATATTAAAATACAGGATTGAACAATTTTTTAGCGATGTTGTTAACTTGTAGAAATGGTTTCAACACTATACTTTACCAGGTTAGTTAGATATTCAAGTTTATATGTAACCATTAACTGATATGTGCCCGTGCGATTGTGTCCCATACTAATAGAAGCCCAGCATACTTACAGCCGATGGAGCCATAACGACAGACTGGTTTTGATAAGACGTTTGGACACCAGAGACATCCCTTTTTCTCACAAGTTGTTTGGTTTTCTCCAGCTACCGAATTGCAGTCTACTACGGCACCACATGAACTGCATGATTTGCAAGTCTTGCTAGCGGCTATTCGGGCACTGCATGTGTCTGAAAAATAGTGTCGTGAATAATAACTGGAACAGGAAATATTCTCATGAAGTAGGAAAACCATGGAGTGAAAATATTGCGAAAGTGCGGGTTACCCACTGGTCAAATATCCATATTTTTTATCTATTTTATATTTAAATAATATGTTTAAAATTTACTGGATGACATTCTTCGTTTAAAGTATGTTTATTCGTAAATGAAAAAAATAAGGGGATTAGCACACGGGCAATGTCAGATCACCTCGCGCCCATCGTCGGGTTCCCGGAGCTATTCCAGTGTGTTGTGTCTGATTAACATGTTTCTTCGATTTAGTCGAACACATTAGTTAGCTAGGTTCAGGCAATGATTGTTAAGTGCATTGCCCGAGTACACATCCAACTAGCTAGAGATCAGTTTTGTACCCGCGACCTTTCGACTGAAAGGCGACGTACTAACCCACCAGACTAATATGTCGGACAAGTAAAACAACATGTAGTAAAACAACTTTAAACCTTGCTTAAAACTTTTTAACAAGATACATCTACGATCATCGGGGGAAGACGGTCTATCTTTGCACCAAGTCGCTCCCCGTTTATTACATTCCTCTTCGGAACTAGCTTTCAAGTAGGCGTTTGTCGGGCAATCGGTGCACGACTTACACTGGGATGCGAGAGCACTCAACGCTGAAAAAATAAAATGAATTTTAGCGCAGTGCTTTTCCCTTGCTTTATTCGTGAAGTTTCTTAAAATTATGCTTGTCGGCTTGTCGAACTTCACGCTGAATCTATTTGAGTTAGCGGACGGTTTATAGAAACACTGTTTTACCATTTTGGTCTTATAAAACTTTATTTTACCTGATGGTTGTCCAAATATACATTCTCCATTGCACCAAATACAACCTTCTCTCTGGCACCGCCTTTCGTTTAGAATATTCGGATTCACCTCGTTGCTCAGACATTTGTATTTCAAAGTACAAGTTGCACACGAAGAGCATTGACTAAACGCTTCCACTTTCGGAAACGCTGTAAAGAAAATGTGTTTATAATAGAAAGATTTTAAGATTTAGTGACTTACCCCCGCTAGGCAATTTGATATTAGTGGACAACGGTTTATTGTAGTAGACACACCGAGGTTGATCTTGTATGGCGAACGTGCCTAACCACAAGCAACCACGCATTTCGCACGATTTTTGTGATACTGGGTACGTAATGATGTCTGGATGGCAATTTACTTTTATTTTGCAGTTGGTGGTGGAGGAGCATCCAGCAGCTGCGGCTTCCAATACTGTAGAAAAGAAAATGATTTGTTGGGTGGCCTGATGGTGACCGCGAACGATTCATATCAACAATTGGGATTACGCGGATATCCCATTTTCGGGATATTGTTTTTAAATTAAACCATGTTTCATTGCAACTAGTATTTAAGATTATCCAAACTCATTCTTTCTTTTTATTTTCCGTAGTTAGTTATAATTTCACAAATGCTCGTAGCCTACAGGAAATATACGTTCGCGGATATAAAATAACCCGATACGTGGGAACCTTACGTTTAAATAAAAAATACCTTCAAGATTGGTTGCTTTGTTCAAAAAGCATTTGGCTATATTCCCCTGTTCATCAGGACACCATTTGCACCCGGCAGCCTCACATGTTGATTGGTCGATGGGCCTCACATTGCAATCTATACGATCAGCTGCCACGACAACTGCGCCAGCACAAACCGCCTTTGCTGTCGGTATGGATACCAATGCAATGCAAATAATGAAGACACACATAGCTACGCTTTAAAAAACACCTTTGAGATTTTTTTGCACCTTTGGGATCTCGAAAAATAAGCTATCATACCAACTAACGTAACCTTGCAATGGCTACTTTTGTGTATATTACGAAAAACTCTCTAAAACTGTTTAATTTCCGGAAACTTTACGCGTTACATTTCACACGCCTTATTTACAGTATTGCCAAAAGTTCAAAATATAGGACGGCGTGATATATATGTGTTAACCGTTTCGTGAGAACGTGCAGTAAAGACAATTTTCCGTCAAACGCTATTTCACTTCGTCGATTGAATGAGTTAATCAGTGATGTTGCATGTACAACCAGTTAATTAAGCCCCCCTAAAGTTTTATATATCTATACCAAAATTTTATTTTCACATTTATGTGCACAATTGAAAATATTTAATCGCAATTAAAATGGCTTTCAACCATCTGTATGTGAGGATTTGGCCTCAGGTTCCCTCAAATCTTGGTCATGATATTAATAAATTGCTGTTTTGTTAGGTAAAAAAATTTGGTTTATTGTACAATGTTTAGCTATGCAATTTTTTAATAGTTTAGCAGAGCTTTGTGCAATAATACTCATAAGTGACAGCTCCTTTTGTGAGATCAGTTATAGCATTAAAGAGATATAGGGTAAAAGATGGTTGATCACCCATAAATACTGGTAATTTGGCGAGACCGAATATTCTTTAACATAGACTACCGGGCAACAAAATATTTTACAATGGTATATTTTTAAAAGAATGTTTATTGTCTCAATTAGTTACACACCACCTAAACTGGGTAAAACGATGACAAGTGGAATGACAAAAATAATTAAATACCTTGTTAAAGAAAGTAATATATATACAGACATAAATGTAGTTGATAACGATTTAATATTACGGCAAAACTGCATTTTTCTCGATGTCTTGGAAAATGGGAGAGAGATACAGCGGAGACGCGGAAAGACATCTATTCGGGGATTCCGCGTTCCAGATGCCCAATTGAGAGTAGCAGAAAACCTCCATCAGCTTTTCCGTATGAGGAAGCTGTCCAGCTTTCAACTTGAATTCAATCTTTTGGAATCTAGGGTAGTGGACGCCGCATAGATCTTTACTGCTGCATGTGTCTGTAACAAGCGTAATATATTACCAGGACGACAGAACCCAGCGGATTAATGGGTTCTACCAAATTGAAGGAACGTGTTTATCATATACAACATACTGCAATAGCTCCGGTAACCCGACGATGGGTGCGAGGTGATCTGACCATTGCCCGTGTGTTAACCTCCTTGGTTTTCCCATTCACGGGGATAAAGATGAATTTCCTATCGTATCCTATATCCTAAGTCAGAAAATTAACTTACATCCATTTGATCCATATCTGCAGCTTGGTTGGCTTGCGTTGTTCGCACACCAAAGACAGCCCTTCTGTTCGCAGGTGACTGCGGTTTCGTTCACGTTATCCGAACAATCGTAAATTTCCTGGCAAGCTGAGCACGATGTGCAGTTCTCTTCGCCCAATCGCCGAAGTGAGCAATCGTCTGGAAGCATGAATATTTGTATAAATTTGATTATTTTAGTTGAAAACAGCTTATATTCGCCATAAACATAGCAACTAAACATAATCGTATACCTTTTGAAGGGTCGTGCAGCACAATACATTTCTTATTCGCCTCTCTGTTGTCGCACCAAGTTGCATGTTGTTTTTCGCAATCGTCCTTGGTGTTTGCAATGAGATAGGCATTATCTGAGCAGTTTGTACAAGACTGACATTGCGACCCCAGCGTAGCAAGAGCTGATAAATAAAGATATATTATTATCAGTATAGTCATCTCCCATGTTCCACATGCTGCACAGTATATACCGGAAGTTCCAGCAACAATGCACTCGTTGGTACATCCGCACCACAGACATCCCTCTCTTATGCAGCGATCCTCGGTGATCTCGCTGCTGGGGAGATGAGGCAAGCAATTCAACCTCGCAGTGCATGTCGAACAGCTGGTACACACTGACGCCACTTCGTAGATTGGAAACTCTAAACCCAATCAATTGATTAGTGTTGCCGTTAAATGCTATATGAGCTTCTTAACAGCCTTTTTAACAGCCTGCTTTCACTTACTTCCCGGAAATACAGGGAATCCACTAACAACTGTGTTGTTGTAATAAACGCACTTCGGATCCGTTGAAACTTGAGATTCGAGCCACAGACAGCCTCGACTTGTGCATGAATCTTTGGTTGGTTGGTATGTAATGATATCTGGGTGGCAATCTACCTTCACTTTACAGTCGGCAGATGATTGACAATTTTCCGCTGCTATCCGCATAACTGTTAAATATTTCCATTAAAGCGTTATAAAGTTAGAAAAAGATATTTTTAGGAAGATTTGTTTTATAATAAATGCCACGTACGGTGACTATTAACGTCAATAATAAAACTGGCAGAAAAGGAAACAACACTGCGATACGTCGTAGTTTAATACATAGTTATTATGATGGATGATAAAATATTAGTAGTGTACTTTGCGTAACCTCGTAAAAAGAGTCATTATTAAACAAAAAACACAGATACTTTCTTTTAAATGGCTCTGTCTCGTTAACGAAACATTTAGGAATATTCGATGCTTCTCCTGTGCACCAAATACACTTGCTTGCTTCGCATGTGCTCTGATCGTGCGGATTCGGATGGCAATCTATCCTGTCTTGAGCAGCAACGACTGTAGAGCACGTGCCTCTAACATCCTGCAGCAAAGTTAAAAATACTGCGCAAAACGTGATTCCAAACATGTTCCTTCTGTAAAATCTTAGCATAATTTGATTCATTAATTATTTTTTTATTAAAGAAAATAAACTACCTCGACTGTAAACCTTACAAATTTGTTTTTACTTTTTTTTGTACAATTTCTCGTTCCTAGACAATATAGTCTACATGTGAGCGATTTGAAAAAGTTGTCACAAAATATGACAGTTTCCTGTGAGAAACGCCTGGTAAACTAGATTATAATTCATGCTTCCTGCAGCGGCGACAATTTTGAATATATTACTTACCGTGCTTATATTTGTCTATTAATCGTCGTTCTATTTTCATACGTATAATGACTTTTACATAATTAATTTTCCGACCCATAAGCCCAGGTCTTAATTTCGACAATCAGGGTAATACGCTGGAAGTAAATCGCCATACCACCTTTGCGTTTGTCCTTGTGCAATTGTACCATACACTACGGTTTTATCCCTTTAAAACCGAAAAATCCAACTGAATTTAAAAAATTGCAGCAAGTTTTAAATAACACCTTGTTTGAGAGACAACGTCGAGAAACTTCTGGTATTTTTTACGTCTAACAGTCGATCATACCGATCATGACCCCGATTTTAATGCTAATTCTTCACCTATAACACGTCATGTTTTAGTTTGTGTAAATATTGGATAAAAAAAGATATAAAACAGTCGCATATAAAATAAATGCTTACCCGTTTCTGGCCATTTAACTATGATTACTTAATTATATATATATAGGGCTACCATATTTTGCATATTATTAAGCTATACAGCTAATCTACTTTATGTCGTCACAAATATTATTGTGGAAAATCCTAAAAAGTATTATGCCTAGTTTTACGCGAAATGTTTAAAGAACGCGACCAAAGAAAATTATTAGATAAGGTATAAAGGGTAAGGTGGAGCAAGCTGGGTGTAAAAATCTTGACGTAAAAATCTTTACTCGCGTAGGGCTGCCAGATATCGTTTGATTGCACAAATGATTTTAAACGCATACAAAATTTATAGGAGGTTTAATTTTGTTCCTCCAGTTTGTATCGCCAAATGACACCTTTAATCTTTTGAAATTATGGTGTTTTTTTGAAAACAACATTATAATATGTTTTAAATATTTTTTATATGGTAAATTTTTTATATTTTTTCTATGTAGTCATTTTTTTGGCGGGGGGGGCTAACGTTCTGCAAAAAAGTTTGTTCTTTGTGGTAAAAGAACTTCGTTAAATAAAAAAAAAAGCATGACTCTAATTTCCCATTAGCGGAACACTTGAAAAACATCAACAAGCTGCATCCTGATACAGCAAGTTAAATATATTATGGGTACGAAGGTTAAGTATAGCTTTAAAGCTTGTGTTGAACATTTATCTAGATAGTAGTCGATGTCATATATCATTTATAGATGGGTGGTAGATTTCTGCTGCTAATTGAGGTTATCCATAACACTACTAATTTGCTCGTTAGATAGTAGTTAAAAATGGTAGAATTTTTGATAACACCAAGTTAGATGTGCAATAGTGGTCATGGCTTTCATTTAATTTTTCAGCAGATATAAAAGAGTCGCATATAAAATTAATGCCCCGTTTCTGCCATTTAACTATGATTACTTATATATACAGTTGGTGCCGCAATTGGTTTAAAATGAAAGTGATATTCACTGGTTATCCTAAAACCGGCACCCAATCCATTAAGGAAGCTCTAAAGCTACTTGGGTATACGGTTTTTGATTATCTTGACAATTCATGGTATTTGGGAGAGGAATGGGAAAGATGTTTGATAGGAGGACACGATGTGGACCTGCGGCAGATGTATGATGGAGTGGACGCCGTAGTTGGTGCTCCCTGTGTTTATTTGTGGAGGGGATTTTTACAAACGTTTCCCGACATAAAGGTAGGTATGAAATAACCCAGTACAGTGTTTGATGAGCATTAACCCAACGTTATAAGGTAATTCACGCTACAAGGGACGTAGATGGGTTTGATCGTATACGTCAACAGTACAAGGAGTTTTCAGGAGATAAGAGCTACGTATTGTTCCAGTCTTTAACTTTTTCTGGGTGGAGATATTTCTTCGTCACGAACATGTTTAGTATGAAACAAATTTACTACATCTGGCCAAATGTTTTAAAAGTTCAATTGTTTCAGATAATTTAGCTTTGGGTACTTGGAGGAATTGGCCATGGTCTAACTACAACATCATTAAGCAAGTTATAACGCGACTTTACAATATGCATAATGCTGATGTACTCGAGGTTTGTATAAAGGAAAGGCTGGAGGTTTTGAATGCCTATAAAGTATGGATAAATCGTTGTTTAAATAAAGTTTTATCTAGCACCACCATGCTACAATACTATGCGTGTTTAATTATTTAGGCCTGGTAAAAAAACAAAACATTTTTTTATACATGCAGAAAGAATTAGTCTGATAGCTTGGTGGGTTTGTGTGTCGAGTTTCAGAAGGGGGGTTGTAGGTTCGAATCTGTCGCTAGCTAGTCGGTTGTGACCTTGGGCAAGATATTTAACACACATTGCCTGAAATCAGGACACTGCCTGAATACTTTTAATATGTGGGAAAAACCTATCGACTTAAAAATAAAATTTAAAACGCACAGAATGTCCCAAACGAAAAGCTGCTTCATTTAAAACTAACGGAAGGTTGGGTCCCTCTCTGCAAGTTCTTGGGTAAAGAAATTCCCGATGTTCCTTTCCCGCACAAGAACAAAGGTTGCAGCTACATGGAAGATTCTAAGCATGGCCACCCCGTCATGCAAGCAATGATGAAGGAATTAAAAATAACAATAATGATACTCTTCGGCAGTTTGGCCGTGATGAGTTTCTACTTTTTCAACTTATATGTATAATTAATTTTGTTAGATTAACTTACTGTACCAATAAAGAAAAAATGTAAATAAAATTTATGTCCAAAATATTTGTGACATGGCGCTTCTTTTGGTAAGAAATTAGTACAATTTGTCCGGCGTCCAAGCTAAATCGGTAAGAACGTCGGCGGTCTTGTTAGGGCGGATTTCCCAGGAGATTTTTTTTCTAATATGTTTTATTTCTGATTTGTATTGTACATTTTTAATTTTCCAAGAAATTTAAAATGAATATTCTTTTTTAATACGGAAATGTCGGCAATAATGGAGTTCACCTTGGAGGTTATGTAAAATTGAACGTCGTTGCAAAATAAGAGAACGTTAGTTGGGATACCTAAAAGTTTTAACCTGGTTGGATATCTGATTTATGACAGTATTCTAACGACATGACCTACCTGTCACAAGCGGTACGCAGAAAAGATAAACTAAGTAAAATCAAAATGTGTTATATACAGAATCAAAGGGAACCCATAAAAACATACTCATCTGTAATTTCTTAATCATGGTTAAACATCAATAACAAATAAATAACGTTCTTACTCGCAGAAAAATAGCATACAGTACTGGTCGCGCTTTACCGCACACTTTTCTTCAGGGCTTTATATCGTTTGATCCTAATTAAATTTGGATTTGTTCTTTTGCCTAGGTTTGGCGGCCGCGTCCGCTATATTTATTACATTATATCCCTATTTTTTTAATGACGTGTTTTAACGACTGTTCGTTTTGCCGTCTTTTCCCGTTCCTGTGTCGAGATTATATTCGTTTGCCATTTTTAAAAAACTGGGGCAAAAAATGAATAAACTAAACTAAACTAAACTAAATAGCATTATTATCTTAAATCCAACTGCAAATACGATAAAACCAGCGAATCGCAGCATGTGAAATGATCTCCTTTCTTCTCTGTGTGTTTGTTTGATTGGCTGGTAGTCGTAAAGTGATTCACATAAGGATTTGACTTCGCAGTGTTATAGGAGGTAAGACTGAAGTTATTGGAACAGCAATGGCTACACAGGCAAATTCCAGACTTTTTATGATTCTTGGTAAGCATATTTTAACAGGCACTTTCAGTTTTTTATACAGTCGTGCTGTGTTACCCTATTTTTTTCATATTTCTAAATTATTAAAATCCTACAAAAAATATGCTTCGCAGGCGCAATTTTTGCTGCTGGTTTGGTTGCAGTCGCAATTGCACTCCCCCTAGTTCTTACTCAAAGCAGCAATTCAAGTGGAGGGGACACTGCAATTAACATTTTGAACGAATCACCGATAATCGACGGGTAGGTGGTTTTGTAATACAAACTATTTTATTTGTACTTTTTATTATAAACAAAATGTGTACTTTTTTTCTAACGACTGCACACCTGCAGCAAATATCTAGAAAATGTTAATAACCACTCATTTTAGCCCCACGTATATAATCCCGGTAAAGCCCTTCAAAACCACTGAATAGTTGTTTTTTTGGTAACAAGACTAATAAGGAACAAGGCTTGTCGGACCAAATTATTAAACAGACTTTAAAGTTTTTAATCTAAATAAAAAAAGGGTTTATCCTTTAAAATAAGACATTAGCCAAACAACCTTGACTATATATACGGTATTTAGACCTAAAGTAATACATTAGTTTGATCACACACAAAAAGTATAAGTAACATAAGCGTCAGTAACATCAAGTTTCGAAACAATTATACGACATATATTTTTCAGAGGTTTAACTAACAATTAAACATTGACTGGAGAGACTTTTAATAGTCATACTATAAAACGGTAAATCATAAAACTAAATATTCTGGTCATTTCGAATAGCTCGGCCTATTGTGAGTTTATTTTACAAAGAATTTAAAAAAGAAGAAAAAACAGCGCAATTAGAAACTTTCGATGCCGAGTTTCAAGTATGTGATTACTCAAACTTGCAATTTTGTTGTAAAAGAATGGCGAGAACAAATTTGGTGAAATGGCGGTTTACAAATTGTGACTAAACAAGGAACCGGCGGGTTGTATATACAATCGTCATCTCTTGGGAAAACTTGCCAGGGGAAGCACGTTAATTTCACACTTACTCCCTAGATACCTTAGAAAAACGTGGTCCTCGTGGTAAAATACGTCATAATGGGAAGATTGAAATACAGTAATCAAGTGAATTATAATTCCATTTGAAATCAAAATACATTAAATATACAATTGGGAAGGTAAATCTTACAGTGTGAAATTACTGAATTATTACATAATGGAGTACATAGAAATCTAATCGGTCGTTGAAGGTTTTTAAACGATGCGAGCAAACCATAAACATTTTATTGTAGCCACAACGACTGGCCGTACCAGCTACGGCGTCACATGAAAAACAGCATCAACGACGTTGACTTTTTGAACCAGGATTTCACGAAACTTTACAATGGTTCACACACTGATATAAAACGCTTGCGAGATGGAAAAGTTGGTGCACAAAGTAAGTTAGATAATTTGTATGTCAAACAACCATGGACATAATAAACCATTCATAAGCATTCTTTTGTTAGTAAGCTATTGGTTTTTCATAATCAGCTAGAAATAGTTGAGAATACCGCATATGATGCATTAACAATGGCCTATTGTCCGTATTCATTCATTCAATTGTTCAATTTCATTCCACTCGCCTTTGATCTACTGTTATCTTGGGGTCAGATCACTTTTCCTTATTGTGCTAAACAAATATTTAATTTCAATGCATAAAGAGGAAGGCCAACCATAAGAAATAGAATATATAAATTATAACGTTCAATTATAATTTGGTAATTAAGTTTATCGGTTATCATTATTTAAATATGAAAAGAGGTGGTTTTGAGGAATCATGTCTTACTAAAAACCTTCATCTCTCTTTTACAATTTCATGGTAGGATAATGTTTTACAACAGTTAAGGAACTCAGAAGTATGTTGTAATAATTCGCAAAATATCCCCTTCTCTAATTGGTAGAATGTCATACCCATTTTCCTTATGGTCGTTTACATCGAAATACCACGATTGTTGTATAGACACCAAGTTGTTTTGGCATTGTTACAGGTAAAACTTCTTTTCAGTTTTGGTCGTGCTACTGCTCATGTAATGCGGGTGGTAAAGACGCTATTCGTATTGCGCTTGAACAGATTGATGTCGTAAAGAGGTACAGCGCTAGCTATCCAAGTACATTTCAATTTGTAACAACGGCTGCAGGTTAATTTAAATTAAATGTGATGGAGTCATGCGCTAAAACTGTGCTTTGTTAATAGAAATCGAGACAGCTAATTCAGAGGGGAAAATTGCTTCGATGATTGGTGTAGAGGGAGGTCACATGATCGACAGCTCGTTGGCGGTTTTAAGAATGTTGTTTGCTCTTGGAGCTCGGTACATGACACTGACTCACAGTTGTGACACACCCTGGTACGTGCATCCTTTACTGTAAATCAAACATTATTCTAAAAGCAATGTCATCTACGACGACTGTTTTCATGGAGGTTAGCATATTCAACATAAGCGTCGTCTTTCAGCCATAAGTTCTATTTTAAAAAGTAATCCCTAAAACTGTGTCTCTTTTAACTGCAGGGCTACCGCCTTCAACACGGCAAAAACCACTGGCCTCACCGACTTTGGAAAAGTAGGTTTCATCTGATCAGTTTTATATAGATCGATTAAATTAAAATAATAAACATGCAATGCTAGGTTCGTATATTTTTGTAAGTTTAACCACCAAAACCGGTGTAACGAAAAATATAAAGTCAACTCACACGCAAATCTTGATACTAAAGCTATCGCAGTGTCTTTATACATTGTACATTATTTTGTATTAACATAGTAAATAACAAACAGGTATTTGGACAACTTATGTCGTTTTACACAGCTTGTAGTCTCGGAAATGAACCGCTTGGGGATGCTGGTCGATTTAGCTCACGTTTCAGATGCTACGATGAGAGATGTATTCGAAACTACCACCGCTCCTGTTATTTATAGCCACAGTTCTGCGCGCGCCATATGTAACCATGGCAGAAATGTACCAGATGACATATTGCAGCTGCTGGTAAATTGAAAGCATTTTGTCGTGTCAAAGCGTTTTATTACTTTGTTTGATTTGGAAGTTAAGCATGGTAGTCGTTTTTGTAAACTCGATTTTTACCCTGAGTGGCCAAATTAATTGATTGATATGGTTTTCCTAGAAAACGCACTAATTTCGCTAAGCGACGATGTTCTAAATCGTAGTAACGGTTCAGTCTTACGTAACTCACATTAATAGGCCTGGTAATCCAGATAAGCAGTAAAGTTGTACTAAAGAACACACGGTTGTGTTATAAACCCATGGATAAACAAAAATCTAGCTTACAAAATAGATAATATTTTGTTGTTGCGACATTGCATTACGTGGATACTTACTTAATTTGTGTTTATGTGAATGCAGAAAACAAACCAAGGAATTCTCATGATTAACTTCTACAACGATTACATCACGTGCAGTCCCACAGCTAACATCAGTCATGTTGCAGGTACAAAAATTGTTTTGTCAAAAATGATCATTCGTAGATTAGAAAATCAGTATAATCTATTCTATTGACCGTTTTTTAATTTTCAATGCTTTTGAGTTCACACATACCATCTCTAGATCACTTCGACCATGTTAAAAATGTCATCGGAGCTGATTATCTTGGAATGGGGGCAGACTACGATGGTGTCCAACGGTAATACAACCGGATATATTACGAAATGTTTATATTTTTCCAGCAAATGAAAAAAACGGATATTCGCGCAGGACAATAGTCATACTATAACATTCCAACCGCCGGTTTACAGTAAAAATATCGGAGTTCTATTTTATTATTAAGTTTAAATTGGTTTAGTTCCAGTTCATTAGTTTACTGGGTGCAGTCGATATCTGCTATGTGTACTGGCGCAGTCAGCGTCTGATTCAATTTACAACCTTTCGTCTGGTAGCCAAGGTATTCACCGATTGTGTTATTCTGTCGGACGAAACATTTTGTTGCATTTGCTTTATCATTATTTTGAAATGTAAATTCGGATGAAAATATTTTGTTGCATTTGAAATATAAATTCACGTACATTTGAATTTTTATAGAGTACCAGACGGACTGGAAGACGTCTCGAAGTATCCGAACTTGATCAGGGAGCTATTGAAGAGAGGGTGGTCGGAGGAGGAACTCAAGAAGATCACCGGCAAGAATCTTCTGAGAGTGATGCGTGCAGTCGAGGCGGTTGCTCAGCAACAACAAACGAGTAACGTGCTTCCGGATGAAACCTGGATCTCAGATTCCCTCGTTGCTTCAAATTGTAGAACATAGACATCTGACCAAACTCGATTGCAATAAATATTAAAAACGTATATATAATTCCTGTAGAGCTTGATTGGCAATTGGGCACCCAGCACTAAACTTAACTAAAAGAGTTTAAATACTGTGTATAGTCAATGTATAGTCTAGAGATCACAGTATATTTACGTAATATTTTATGCCCTGTTCACATTATATCAAAGCGTCTTTGTACTCGATGTTAATAATGTACTCGATGTTAGTATTTTACGTATGAACCCACGAATTACGTATTTTATTACGCCGTACGTTGGCGCACTCGTACACTTGCTTAATTAAATCACCTCCTGACCGTGTCCTTCACTGTTAAAGAAGATATTTTAATGTTTTTTTAAAAAACAATTCAGTTATAGTGTTTATACTCTATTATAAATATTAATGAAAGTAATAATGCAGTATATGTTAGGAAACACATTGTAATAAAGCCGTAATTCTAGATGAAAACAATAAAACCTATATATATTTGACTAATCCTAGTGTATTAAATTTACTTAGACAGAAGAACGTTTCTGCGTATACTAAGTTGATAAAAACAATCAAGACCACTACAATGCCTAGTCAATATTGCATCGCGATAGGTGCGTACTGTTACTGAGTAATTAAGAAAACACATTTTGCAAGTTAATCAGTAGCTCAAATGACTTAGTGTTATAATAAGCACATATTTCGTATCCACTTTCTTGAAAGACTGACATCATTTGGATTTACCTAGACCGCCATTGTGCAAAAATGGCTCTCAAAATTAATTGGAAATTAATTGCTGGAATAACTGGTTTGTAGCTAAGTTTGCTGTAGAATTTTTATTAGTTCTTTCTATATGGTCTTTATCTAACCCCGATTCTTAAAAACACGTCGTCATACTTAGTACACCTAACAGACCGAGGTCTTATTGTAAATATTAATAACGAAGGATATATGAGCAGATATATGTCGATTTATCGTTACCATTTTCCCGGTTGTGGACTTGGGCAAGATACTTAAAGGACTCGCGGTCGATTCAGATTCAAATAGATAGATTATAAAGTTGTATCAAAACAAACAGTATCTAATTATGATATAATGAATGGCGTTGTCTTACATACGTGATTTAAATGAATTGAGTATCTTACCCTGGGTTAATAAAAGCCTCTAAAATTGGACATTTTTAGGTGCCCTATGTGTAGTCGCTTTAGCAGTTGCTTTGCCAGTGGCTTTGACTCAGGGGCAGAACAAAGATGTTCCGGACGACGTAGTGAATTCTGTCCTCAGCGAATCACCAATTATTGACGGGTAAGAACTTCTGCTAACCTAAGATCGATTAAAATTAAATTATTGCCATCATATTATTTAAATTATTGCAGCCACAACGATTGGCCGTACCAGTTACGACATAACTTGAATAACAGCATCAATGAGATAGACTTTTTGACACAGGATTTCAGGAAACTCTACAACGGTTCACACACTGATGTACAACGACTTCGAGAGGGAAAAGTTGGCGCACAGGTTCGCAGTTTATTCAGTTTATACAACAAAATACATTCATAGATATTCTCAACATTAACATTTAAACTTTAATGAGGTTTTATATATTCTAGTTTTGGTCATGTTTTTCTACATGCTCTTCGAGCGGAAAAGATGCTGTAAGAATCGCTTTGGAACAAATTGACCTGATTCGACGAATAACTCAGAAAAATCCTACCGTCTTTCGATTTGCAACAACAACTAATGGTATGTTTTTGACTCATTTTGAATCGGTTTAAATACTAATTTAATACAAAAATATGGATTATAGAAATCGAGTCTGCTAATTCAGAGGGTAAAATTGCTTCCATGATTGGTGTAGAGGGAGGTCACATGATCGACAGCTCATTGGCGGTTTTAAGAATGTTGTTTGCTCTTGGAGCTCGGTACATGACACTAACTCACAGTTGTGACACACCCTGGTACGTGCATGTCTTGTACATGCATTAGTGATTTACGAAAATGCATTATTACTTACGAAAATGCATTAACTAAGCATATTTGCATTACAGGGCAACAGCTTACAACACAGCCAAAGCAGTTGGGTTGACGGACTTTGGAAAGGTAATTTTAAACACATGAAATCACAAGCCAACACGTTTTTCACCACATTCCAGTTGGTAGTGGCCGAAATGAATCAGCTTGGTATGTTAGTTGATTTAGCCCACGTTTCTGACGCAACAATGAACGACGTGTTTAACGTTACGTCCGCCCCTGTAATATTCAGTCACAGTTCTGCCAGAGCACTTTGCGACCATAAAAGAAATGTACCGGATGACTTGCTGCATAGACTGGTTAGTGCCGACTATCTTTTGGTTGAATGAAGTGTGAAACCATCACCAATCCTTGTCAGGCGGATAACGGCGGAATTCTGATGATTAATTTCTTTAACGGATACGTCACATGCAGTTCAAACGCGTCTGTTAGCGACGTAGCAGGTTAAAAGTTGTGTTAAAAGTGGTTATCGACGTTAATCTATCTTTACTTCAAACAGACCACTTTGACTATGTACGAGATTTGATCGGGGTGGATTTTCTCGGTATTGGGGCAGACTTCGATGGTGTTCCCTAGTGCGTATTGCTTACAATTAATTAAAAAACATATTCTTGTTTTTTATGAGGATACCTTAGCAAATATGTTGAAAACACATTACGAAAGGCGATGTATATAGTTAAATAAAACCGCATTTTTTTTACTATTTAAGTATAGTAATAGAACTATTCTAGATCTTGTCTATTAACAAAATTAATTTTTAGTATTATATGTTCAGGCAAACACACGTTTTAACATATGTAGTACTCCGGCTACGGACTGGAAGACGTCCTCGAAGTATCCGAACTTGATCAGGGAGCTATTAAAGAGAGGGTGGTCAGAGGATGAACTCAAGAAGATCACCGGAAAGAATCTTCTGAGAGTTATGCGTGCAGTCGAGGCGGTTGCTCAGCAACAACAAACGAGTAACGTGCTTCCGGATGAAACCTGGATTTCAGATTCCCTCGTTGCTTCAGATTGTAGAACATAGACGAAATTTGTATTTACCTGGACATTGCATCAAAACTTTATACTGTCGACAAAGAACTTAATTAACGATGGACGCAACTCGAAGTACTATTATGTAAAATGTTCATAGAAACTTACTAGTAAATATCAGCGTTAATTCCCCATACAGAAATGCTCTTCCATTACGGAAAAACGTCATTCTAAAATTTAATTAAATTGTTTAAGGTCACAGAACACTTCACATAGGTTTGTTATAACTGGCAATTGAACTTTGTGTGGGTTCATGCTATAACTGTTGACACTGAAATAAATATAGAACGATGTCCCAATAGGAAGATTGCAGTATAAAATTGTGCCAATAAGTTATATCACCGGAACTACACTTACCCAGCTGTACATAAGAATTGAGAACGTTATATAATTTTAGGTTGTAACAGCGATATGCCATTTTTTCCGTACAGGAAGATTTAATTAATTTCCGTACAGGAAGATATATTATTGGAGTAACGTAATAATCATGGACAATCCTGGCGGATTTCCCTAGACACCGAGGTACGCAGGATAGGTACATCATTTAGTGCCGTCATGTTGCGTCAATTACACAGAAGGTCGTTCGTTTAACTTTGCATACTATCGACGATTTTCCGTGGTAAGACAAGTTGCCAAATATCTTATATCCCAGACTAACTTCGCAGATGAAAACGAATATGTGCCAAGTTATTATTTTATTGATTATTTGCCCCACAAATCACAATGAATTAATTGTTAAAGATACACGTTGGGATTATTGGCTAAGTAATAATTTTTGCTTTATAGCATGCATACTGTTATACATTTGAATGTGACCAGATGTTTGTCGAACTATTAAAATGCACCACAACTGTACAATAAAATTCTATAAACCACAATGTTTGGATTAAGCAAAGGCACCTGTCCCAATCAACCAGATAAAAATCTACAAAATTAAAGCTAACTTGATAACATTTAAAAAAATTTGAAATAGTTCTTGTTCATTAAAACTTTGGATATAAAGATACGAATCGATAGAAAAACAATATTTTCAAAGTATCATTTGCAACATTGGGTTAATGTATTTAAAAAGTTGTTGGCAGCTAAACTAAATAAAGCAGTTGACAATTTAAAATTACATGTTAAAATAAGCATTAATTCATCTCACACACTTTTGAAGTAATTCAAGTAGAAAAGCATTCCCAGTTTAAATATGGCATATAAGGACTGGAACCTTAGCATGGTGCAGAATGTAATCACTCACAGATCCAAGTATGGTGCGGCGAAGTGTGCCCTGGCCTCTTGTACCTGTCACAATTAGATCAACCCCCAGTGCTTCAGCTTTCTTCACAACACCAGCGCCAGGTTTTCCATCGTAAGTTTCAACAAAAATCTTGTATTTCTTTGCCTAGTTTTAAAACAAATTAAAATGGCGAAAATCATAAAACTTAAACTTTGCAAGGAAAATAAATAGATGTTTTTAATTATTGTCTATTGTCTACATTATTCCACTGCATCAACTAATAGCAGCTGTATCAATAACAATGAACGGAAAATGTGAAGGGTTGTGGAACATGGATTATTAAATATCAAAAGGTGCTAGGTGACTATATCTATGTTACTTATGTTAATGAAGAAATTTATCTTAAGCCTACATCTAAATCTGACTCAATGACACAAAGTATTAGTGCAAGCAAGGGCAACAGTAAAACAAAAGTTACATTATTCTTAGCCTTCATGGTGTATGAATTTTCAATGTCTGCTAATTGCTTGTTGTGAGATGTCATTATCCGACTGATCTCCTCAGCAGGAAATCCACCTGTTTGAAATAGAATCGCGAATTAAATAATTTTTAAATTAATAAACATCAAGCAAAAGTATAGAAAAAAGGGCAATTTTTGGTAATTTGTAAACTATATCTGTTATGTGAAAAAGCATTCTTCGAAAGGCAAGCATTTATGATAATATATGGAAATAAGTTTTTCATTAAAATAAATAATATTTAGTCGTTAACTGTGCGCAAGCAATGACCTACTACAATGGTGTGGTCGTCAACTAGTTACATATTAACCTTGCGGCATAAAAGGAAAAGTACTTTTGATTGAATCAAGTGCTTGTAAGGTCAGATAATAAATTACGGTCATGTTGGTTTACTACAACCTGGAAAATCACTTGTAATACAGATAAACCGTTCATGATACTGGCATTGTATTTTTCCAATGAGCTTACCACATAACCAGCAAAAGAAAAATGCTGAATAAATACTACATTCGTAGTCAAAAAAACAGCTGCAGTGGCATGGTAGAGGATTACATTTGCAGTCTTGATGTGCTGATTCTATTTTTAAACTACATAGCAAGATCATTTAAATGTGCAATACTACAAAAAATTTGTAATCATTAAACTACTGATGCTATGTAACAAAAAAAGCTTTAAAAGCTTTGCCAGTCAAAGTTATTAATTTAGTAGGTGGTAGGTACTGCACAAATTGAACAAACTACTTATTACCTAAAAGAAAATATTTTTTGAAAAGAAACCTCAACACAAAAGACTTTATTAAAGTTTATTTTTGTCAATGTAACAAGATAAAACTATGGGAAAGTCTAATTTACCTCCCAAAATAAGATAAAAAAGATTAGAGTTTGTGGGTAACAAGGTTGATACGAAGAAATGAAGTGTAAGGTAACATTGTTACATAAAGCACTGCAATTAAAAGAACAACCACATGACTGTGTGGTTGGTGGTTTTGTTAACTAAAAGATTGTTGTTACACTAACACTGGCTAGTCGGGTTTGTTCTAGAGCAAAGCACTTTGTAGATGTTACCTAATCCCACTGGTTAAATGGGTTAAACAAACATACTAGAACCATTTTAATGTAAACCATATTTACCACACTGCAATAGCTCTATACCAAGACTTTAGGGGCAAAATATCTGATAATGGCAATGATTTAAATACAAATCATAAAAACAATTATTTTATAAATCTTTCAATACTGATGTCATTCAACCTTTATATGGTAATATTATGATCAAGAATGCATTCGTTGTACGTTTACTGTTGTAAATGTGCATTTTCTTTAAAAATGATACTAAAATGAAAAGTTTTTGGAAAACGCAGATTTTTTAGTCCCAATTTTTACAAACATTTTTCAGTCCCAATTTTTACAAAAATTTTCCAAATAAATATTCAGGCAATGTGTGCATACGTTTTATGTTAAAACCTTTTCTATTTATGCCAATATCAAAATAAAATGTAAACATAACTATGAGCAGATTACTCATTTCCGATACTGTTACACCATATTGTAATGCATGCTGATGTGACACATCTTTTAATATGTTTGTCACTCATAAGAGGTCACTGAAGGAGCAACTTCTTATTAAAGGATATCCGAGACTGAACATTATTTAACTTTTTTTGAATTTTTGTTTTCAGCCTTGTTTTATGATAAATTTGGGGGTTTTAAAATAGCTGTCTAGTAACAAAAAGTTTATTTATCAAATACTTAAAATTTAAATTGTATGAAAGTACCTTTTCACTTATTCCATTGAAATAAGTAAAATGTAAAACATTTGCATTAAATTAACAGATATTAACTTAAGTTTTAAAATATTACTTTCTGCCTTATTTTTAAATTGATTTACCAGCAAATCCAACAGTTGGAAGAGAAGGCTGCTCTGCTTGGTGGCACAAATATATTTCATTGTCTTCTTTGTGCACATTGGCAATGTACCCTGGGAGTAAAAAAATTATAACATAGCTCACAAGTAAATTTTGTAATTAATTTAGGTTTAATGAACTTACAATCAAATGCTTTCTCCGCATGGTCACTTGAATCAACACTGATAAGGACTTTCATGTTTATTAAATTGCAGTTTAAGTAAAGGTACGAACACTCTACAATGGATATTTTTAATTATATCAATTTTGTTGATTTCGCTGCAACATTTACCGCTACTTATTGAAAAAATAACATAAAAGATGTAAAATATACACTAAAACAACGACAAATACTAAAAATAAAAAATTAAACATGCACATTGGTTATTTTTAGTAATTGCAACGTTTGTGGTAAAGCATTATCAATATACGCGTAAATTTACCAACTTTCTAAGCTATAAATGTCATATAACATGGTATTTTTTACTTTTAAATGTAAAGCAAGTTATATTATGTCAAACCCGTTCTTCGAAAGCATTTTTTTAGATACAAAAAGTCAAGGCAGAAAAGCAACCCGAGTTATTGTAAATTTTATTGTTAACCGCTAAATGGATATTTAAATTAGCATAAAAGTTTTAACTCCCACAATCTTAAAAAATCAGTAAATACGTGACACCCATAACTTAAACGACGAAACGTGATTTTGCAAAACCCGTATAAAACAGGTAAATTTCTATAACACGAGTCGCGGTGGTAGGAAGTACCGTATGTAGTTGAGGTAAAATTATAGAATATTTTAGTCAAGGTAAAAAAACGATAAAATATGAATAAAAGAATAGGATATATATGTTTATTTCAGCTAATTGAAACGCAGGAAGCGGTATCACACGTGTAATCGACATAATACCTTCCCGGCCGCCTACTGTCGGTTTACGAGATCTATTGCAGTGTATTGTGTATCATTGCGACGTTTCTTTAATTTTCGTAGAAACTATTTTCACTGATTTCAAGCAATGCCCGGTAGTGCCTTTGCCAATGACACAATCGGCTAACTAGCGATCAGTTTTGAGCCTGTAGCACCTCTGCTAAAAGGCGTCGTTCAAAACCACTAAGGTAGCTATTTGACGATTACCCCTGACGCATTCACGAGGAAGTCTGACCGGAGATATCTCCTATATAGTAGTTATTGACCCCGTGAGTTTTCCGCGTCACGGGTAACATAAATAAATTTTCTACCTAATCACAGAACTTCTTTTTATGTATGTGCATTTGCATGAGTTACGATTTACCAGAGTCTCAAACCGATTTTTTAAGATAAAACCAATTTTATGCCTAAGTAATAATTTTTTGATCGGGACGAGGTTTGAACCCATAGTGGGCTATCTCCTAAGACCATTTTTATATAGATTTGGCATATGAATTGGTCGCGTGAACTTAACTATTCAGTAACATGAATACACCATAATAATTTATGTATAACAAAAGGGTCTATACGATACCTCTATGAATTTGTGTTTTCAAAAGAGGTATCGGGTATTCCCCGATAAAATTAAAAAAATGCGGGAAATAAGCTTCTCATAGTTGGGTATTTTTATCCCTTTAATATTACTACTGTTTAGTAAAATAGCTAGGCTGGACGTCCGTGACATATTTTGTTAAAAAAACAATGACCAAGGATGTACAAGCAGGCAAAAAACTCGGCGATTCCATTCGCGTATTTGTTCGTGTTCGG
This sequence comes from Ciona savignyi, assembly GCA_000149265.1. Classification (NCBI taxonomy): domain Eukaryota; kingdom Metazoa; phylum Chordata; class Ascidiacea; order Phlebobranchia; family Cionidae; genus Ciona; species Ciona savignyi. The sequence goes on along the minus strand of CH002431.1, from coordinate 44,772 downwards.
CCACCTGCTAACAATTTGGACAGTTCGGTTTGTTTGAAGGTTCTTTCTGACGCAGAAATATCCATACATCAGAAATCTTGTTCAAAGGAGTTTACGTATGACCATGTTGTAGATCAATATGCCAGTCAGGTTTGACAATTTTGAATAAAAACCCGTACATACCTTTATTTGATTACGTACAAATAAATTTTAAGTTTTAGATAGCTTTAGTGCTACCTAATATGGTAAACACCAACCCTATCAGGGTTGCCATTTGGCCTTTTTCACGGCCAAATATCAGAAATTTGGCCGTACCAAAATCGTCCTGGACGCAAAAAAAAATAGTTTGGCCGTGCGGAAAAATCTGGCCGAATTTGGCCGTATAAGCATATTGTCAAGTTTTTGCCCGAAGCGTCATATTATTTTTACACTACAGTAGAAATAAAGGAAAAACAGAGACCGTATATGGAAATAAATTAATATCAACTGTCTCATTTCCAAATCACAAAGCTGATTATGACGTTTTAAAATAAAATATTAACGGTAGGCATTCCTATATAGTAGTTGAACGGGTTTAACAAATGTGGAGGGAATTAAAATTATACAATTTTTCAACAAATAAAGAGATAAATAGCCCAATTGGCTAAATTAAACAGTTTATTTTGCATTTGATACAAATTGGTCGAATTTTGGCCGTAAAGCAAATACAGTTTGGCCGTAAAGTGTACTTTGCGTCTGGCAACCCTGAACCCTATGTTCTTAAACCTAGTTTTGTTTATACTGGCACATCAATATGCACTAAACTCAAGAGATAAACAACTACACTTAATTTTTACTTGATTGCATGCATGTTTTTGTGTAAAATTTGTTTAAATTTTATTACCGGTACTATTTAATGTTCTCAATTTTTTATTATTTTGCACAGGAAAATGTTTTTGGAGCTGTTGGTAAACGTATTGTGGAAGGGTGTGTTGAAGGTTACAACGGAACCATTTTTGCATAGTAAGTTTTTAAAGTAATATTTGCAATAACTTCTTCCTGAAAGACAGTAAAAAAAGATTTTAAAAAATAGCAACAAATCTAACTCACCTGATTAGACTTTTCAAGATTTCAATTGGTTAGCCTCCAAGTTGAATTATGGCACATTGATACAAATATATACAACCTGTGTGGAGGGAAGTATTATGGCTGGTATTTATTCCCATGTTTACTTATCATTACCGCCTTCAGTGGATCTAATGCCTTTACTGTGTCCGACTGCAAAATTTTGTTTATTTTATCAACAGTTCCAACCAAATTTTTGTTTCTAGTGGACAAACAGGTTCTGGCAAAACGCATACGATGCTCGGTCCAAGTGAGGATTTTACAAATAAGTTCCCAGATGAGAAGCATGGTGTCATTCCAAGATCTTTAGAATATCTATTTCAGCTCATTGACCAGAAAAAGGAAATGGTATTAGAATACATAAAAATTTAAATTATAATTGCCCGAGGGCGAGTAGTAACTTAATTAGTAAACTATATATAAGCAATACCTTGATTTAATATTAAGCTAATTATATACACATATATTTGTATAAAAGAAAAATGTGTCAATTTATCCATAAACCATGCCTATTGGGCATGGATTTCACATAATTTGTATATTGGATTGAAACATATTTTAAATAACAAACTCATTTATCATTTTAAAAT
>CH002431.1:0-42999 GCA_000149265.1 Ciona savignyi | reverse complement strand
TATTTATTCTGTATGTATATAGCCTATGGTGTATGTTTTATTTTATAGCATGGTGAAAAAATGGAATTTCTTTGCAAATGCTCATTTTTCGAAATTTACCAAGAAAACATTTACGACTTACTGATTACTGGTGCAATTTCCGCTTTGCATTTGCGCGAATCAGTCAGCAGAGGAGTTTTTGTTGATGGTGTCGTTGAAAAAATTGTGACTTCAGCCGAGGAAGCTTTTATGGTATTTATTTGTTCCTTCAGTTTGAATTTGCCATGTGTAGTTCTAAACTATGTCTTTCATATTATCTTATCAATTTTTAATCAGCAATCTAATGCCCAGGGCTCAATATACAAGTTTACCAAGCAGATGTAATGCTTAATCTAAATTGTGGCCACTTTCAGCAGGTTGTTTATTGGGGCAAGCCACTTGATAGATGTTGCATCTACCAAATATTTTTAAATATGTATTTGTCAAAGTTTTAAGTTACCTAAATATACAATAAAATGCTATAGCAACCATACTGTAAGCTTAAGGTAATCTAATGATTGCCATGCTAAAAGGATTGTTGTTGAATTTCGCATGGGGATAAAGTGTTTGCTGAATATGTTTTCCTTTGTTGTTTCAGGTGTTAAAAACAGGTTGGAATAACCGTCATGTTGCTACCACAGCAATGAACCGAGAAAGCTCAAGAAGCCATGCTGTGTTTACTATTTCTATCGAAGCAAAGGACAAAACAGGTAATTGTGAGTGGTGATTGCATTGCGGTTTATTGTGGAAAATACTTTAATATGTTTACTGCTATTTTAAAAAGTAAAGAAAACTATGAAATTTACAAGTTATTTTTATTTAGGTGGTGTGACCAAAGTTCGCACGAGTTTGCTAAATATGGTGGATCTTGCTGGTTCTGAGCGACAAAGAGATACTGGGACCAGCGGCTTGAGGTTAAAAGAGGCTGGCACAATCAACAAGTCACTCAGTGTGCTTGGCAATGTTATCATGTCGCTTGTGGATATTGAAAATGGAAGGGAGAGACATGTTCCATACAGAGACTCAAAACTCACATTTTTGTTAAGAGTAAGTTTGGACTGCACTTCATAACATGTTTCAGAATGGATTTATTAGCTTTTACAGAAAAAACTATGTGATGTTATTGTCACATATAAAAAATAGTTAAAATTTTTGGCTTTTGTTTATTGACTTGATACTCCACCATTAAGGTATTTTTCTTAATTAATCCTTTATTTGCAGGATTCAGTTGGGGGCAATGCACGTACATGCCTGATAGCTAATGTTCACCCGAATTCATACTTCTACGGCGAGACACTCACCACACTGCAATTCGCACAGCGTGCCAAGATGATTAAAAACAAGGCACGAGTCAATGAAGACATGCATGGGGATGTGGTTGCTCTTCAGGTGACTTTTTGTCTTCACTCTTTATTCTGATCTAATTCTAATGTGATGAAACTACCATGGATTTCATTGTTATCATTTTGGAAGCATTTGGTTTTAACCAATGACAAATGATTATCAATTAAATTATTGCTCATTTTGTAAAGCTAGTGTACATATACATGGGTGAGTGGCCAATAATCTTATGATGACATTTAAACAATTAGTTTAGTTTTGCACTGATGTTTTGATTAATGAGTAAGTTTTTTATATATTTATATAAGAATATATAAAATGGGAATGTGGGGGAAACCCAATTCGAAATATTCTTTGCTGGTTTTTAATCCAAAATCTTAATTTTACCGCAACTTAATTAAATCGTACAAATAGATTTAGACTGATTATATATTAACTTTGATGTTGAATCTAAAATAATTGGTTACTTACTACCTTGCTTATATAAGAGATCTTGCAGTAGCCAATATAACTGATCCAAAAACTAATTTATGTAGCACATGTGTAGTAATAATTATACTGACTTGTTTAAAATAATTTAGACTGAAATCAAGAAATTAAAGCAACTCTTGGACAAATCTGTTAGTACAACTCCACTTCAAAATCCAGGTATTTATTGTTCTTACAATAGAGCCAAGTTGAAATGCTTGTGGTTGTGGGTTTATTTAGATTAGAATAAAAAATAACCAATAAGTTGTAAAAAACTTATCGGATTTATGATAAATTGTTTTACCCGTCGTAGTGTTAAATGGGAAATACCAGGACCTGTTCTTTGATGCAATGTTACTGTGGAAGCGCGATCAAAATATGGTTGATGAACTGAAGTTACAACTTGATGCTAAAGAAGCACTAGTACAAAGAGGAAACAAAGCTTTACAATCTTCCAGGTTGGAAAATACCTTAAAATCTTGTGTAAACAAATTTCTGGGAAGAAACATATTGGTACTTGTTAGACACAACTAAAAGCACTCATTTTACCCATTTTAAAAGTATACCAAAAATTATAATAATATAGTAAAGCCTTGAATGCAAGTGTGTACCATACATTCTGATTACCAGAGTCAACACAACTTACTTGTAAAGTATTTAATACTGCATTATACTAACTGCTTGTGCATATTTAGGATGATCATAAAGTTTCGTGATTCCATGATCAAGCAGCTGAAAGGGACTTCCCCCATGGATGTAGATGAACGGGTGGATTTGTTGAACAGTGAAATTTCAACCCTGCGTGAACAGGTTTTATAACTGTTATTTAACTGTTAAAAATAGTGGAAAACTCATCAGTCACATGTTGGTTTGAGGCACTGGTTTCTGTATTCAAATGGGTCAATCAAAAATAAATTTCCATTAAACGTGCAACGCACCGTAAAGTGCAAAGCTTTATTAATCTAATTGTGACTGAAATTTTAAATATTCTAATGACTTAATATCGATTTATCTTCTATTTATTAAAAGCAAACACAAAATAATAGTCTTTATTTTTTAGCAAAAAAAATAAAAGATTAAATACAAAAAGTGGTAAATTTACTTGCAATAAATTACAAAATAAAAACTGCTTAAGTACAACCACAAAGCACTTTTTATTGACATACCAACTGTATCATCCCTAGTTGGCTCACCACCCAGAGGTACTTCTGCACACGAGCAAAGTAAGGGAACTAGAAAGTGAACTGCAGAAAATTTATGCTTCGTCTGAATACAAGACTTATTTCCGGGTACAACTTTTATTCAATTTATGATTTTGACATTATTTAAGTTTCTTCAGTAGGCACATAAATTTCTGACCAAGTATTTGTGTTTTCATTAACATGCTTAATATATTTTATAACGTTTTTGACTTTTATGTACTTTCTGTATTTTCTTCATTGCTGGTGGTAATTTATTTTATTACATTAAGCGAGGTGAAATGAATTTAAAAATATTTAACTCAATTACACAAAAGTACTTTTTAAAGTGAGACTGGTTGTTCACAGACATATGCATAATACTGCATGACAACTACATTATTATATTTGCGTCCTAATCCACAGTGTTAAAATTAATCCCATGACTTTACACATGCCTGTGTAAAACGATTTATTTCTTGAACAGATTTCCAAAGACAAAAGAGAGAAATTGCTGAAAGAGTTCCAACAAATAATGGAAACACGGTCATCTGAAATTGAAGGTGATTGATCATATTAAGATTTAACTTGTTTCAAATTTGATTCTTATTATATTAATTTAAGATTCAATCATAGTGTATTGGGAAAAATATGTTTTGTGATTCATAAAGAAGTAGAAATGTCAAGGCAACTGGATATAATTTGTTTTGTTTTATAAAAAATGAAATATAGGATATACTAAATATTTAGTTAATGATAGATATAGGTAGCTAGTACCTAGTACAATAAGTACAGTATACAATGAGCTTTGTAATTTTATTTATTTCTTTACATGGTGTTTGTCTTTATTCCACACTTGACAGATTTGCCAGGCCACATTACATTGGCAAATGCTTCTACAAAAGAGGTTACCAGGCTGACAGAGGAACTACAACATTTACAGGAAGAACACTCTGAAGAGAAATCTGCCTTTCAGTAAGTGCTTCGATGCGGTATAAGGTTCAATATCAAAATACCTAGTTACATGATTGCAGGGCAATAGGTTTGGATAATACAGGTTTACAATGTATGCATCAATTATATTGACCCTAGGGAAATACAGTGGACTTTTATTTTAAGTGTGTTGCAGTCAGATTACCTTGTGCCCACAGTTGGGTTATCTAAGCTAATAAACTATGTTCAACCCAATTGGCAACTTCTTAAGTGCTCTACTCAAAAACACAACAGTCAACAATCAACATTCTGGCTATTGTCAACCTTTTAACTGACAGTGTGATAACAGTAGAGCTAAGCGGCTGGTCAATAGCAACTGTCGAATCTGCATCATTATCGATCACAGGAAGAGAATAGAACACTTGGAGGCGGAGCTTGCAGGATCACGGAAGGGACAAGAGGAACTGGAGCGGATGCTCAATGCTCTGCAGGAGGGATCGAGGATCAAGATCAAACGACTCAATTCTGTCCATGATTCCACCATCCGAACCATCACTACTCCTATGAAAGAGCAGGTGGTACCCAACATAATCACTATTTATGTCTCCACTTCTGGCGCTCAATATAAACTTCACTTTTATAATATATCTGGTTCAATAGTACCTTTTGCATTTACATGTACTTGTAGATGTCAAATTTGTAACTTGCAATTTTAAAAAGTACTTGTATCATTTTAAAATTTTAATTTTAATAAATTCTTTATTCTTTACATGTAAATTTTAGTATCTTGTCAATTCTCTATACTTTACATGTATATATATTTAAAAAAGCTACGAATTCATATTTATTTCAGAGTCGGAAAAGATCAAGTTGTGCAGACAATCTGTCTAGTTCAAGAAAATTGTTGAGATCCAACAGTGGGGAACCTGTGTTTAACCTCATGGACGATAATGCATTTAATGGTAAGTATTCCAAGTTGTTTACTAGTTTGCAGCAATTTTACATAGTGTTGTTGTACTTTATGATTGAACAACATTTTTAAGTAACAAGTTTTCCGTTTTGTTTAGCTGCAAACAAGACTCAAAGAAATTGCAGTAATGAAAATCATGTTTTGATAAACAATACTGTATATATTTATGTAGTGAGAAGTGGTTTATTGAAGGAAAATGACAAATGATTGTATTTTGATAAAGTAAAGCATATTTTTTTATAAAACAGACACATATCATATGGTCAAAAGAATGATAATTGATATTATTTGATGTAATCAACCAGAAAGCAAAGAATTCAACCTTCTTGCTGACTCCCTGGAAAAGGGCGACAAGTTTGGAATGGTAGCTCTTGAGGTGGAGCTCGAGTGGGAAAGGGAGGAGAAAGTGAAGGTGGAACAGCAAGTGGAAGAGATGCAGAAGCAATGTGGGAAATTGAAGGAACAACTTGCTGTCGTGGAGAAAAAACTCTTGATTTCAGTGGAGGTGATTTCAACTCATTTTCTTACAATTTGTGGTAACATGAATATAAAATCTTTACAAAAGTAATAGAAACAAAAAAAATGTTTTTATTTTTATTATTTTTAGACGATAGCTGACCTCAAATCTAACTTTACATCACAAGAAGTATTGTGGAAAAGCAGTAATGATGTAAATACAAAAAAATCGAATCAATTACTTCAAGATAACCAATGTAAGTGTAATGTCCTTATTTGTTTGCTGATTTTTAAAACTGTACCTTGCTCAAAATCAAGATTACTGTATCTCTGCAAGCAAGAGTGTAAATGACTACACTCTGGTGAATGCCTTTTGCAATTTGCTAATACCTGGTATCGATCACATAACCCTCTGACATTGTGTTTTAAAATAGTGAACTGAACTAGTCTTTTTTGGTTGTTTTGGTCGATGCTTTGCTGATAGACGTTGTTTAACAATCTTACCTGTTACATTACCTTCAGTGAAACATGAAGAAATTCAAGATTTACGGATCGCTTTAAATTCAGCCGACAAAGAGCTCCGTGAATACAAACAAAATTTGTCCGTTGTAAAGAACTCTTTCCAGAAAGTGAGTCGTTTTTAAATATAATGAATTTTGTCAAATATCTGTTCAGTACTTTTAAAATTGTATGTGTTATGTAACACCTTTGCATAAGCAAAAGTGTAAAAAGTAGTCAACCTTTTGCGGTTCTCTATTTTTGATTTTTTTTTAATATATGCTATATTTTTTATAACTTCCTCTGACAATTTTATAAACAACTTAAACACAAATATAGATTATTTAAATTAGCAATTTATTTCAGACTCCATCTACTTGTGTTTTTATCATAAAATAGCATAGTTTTAAATAATTACAAGAAATTATTATAGCAGCAAAATTGTTCAGCAGTAGCAGTATATAAGCAACAAAGTCCTACCCCAGACACTTGAAAAAAACTGACCATCATCCACATCTCTACCAGCATTACAATATGACAAACCAATCATCACAGGAGCTTTCTGAGAAGGTTGCTGCAAATGGCAGGTTGCGGTTGGAAGTTGAATCGACAAATAATGAGTTGGAACGAGTTCAGCAGAACGTGCAAACACTAAACGAGGAATTGGCAACGACCACAGCAGATCGAGATTTCACGAACGAGAGGTTACAGGAGGCTCATGCTCTAGTGGAGCTGAAAAAAGAACAAATTGTGAAATTCGAGTCCCAGATACTGGTAAATTATTATTCACTATCACTTCTACTGTTTTGTAAGTAACTTTCTAATAAAAAAAACAAAAAAAAACAAATATAATTTATATTTTTTTTAAAGAATAAGACACTGGTTGCTCGCCAGTTTATTTACCACCAAAGATGATCCACAGAATCTGAAGGAGCAAATCGAGCAGATCAAGAGGCTCCATGAAGGCAACAACCAGGACAACGAACTTGCCTTACAAGAGCTCCAAGCCACCAACCAAGCTCTGCATATGAAGCTGACAGCGGCTGTGGAACAGAATGCTGTGTGCGAGAAATCGATCGCAGAATTCAAATCTGATCTAAGGTTGCTTGAAAAAGCTGCTCATAATGACAAGGTAGCATTTTTTCAATTTTTACATCATGTTCAATGATTCTGTAGTATTAGCACTATGTGATTAGAAATGTACAGTGGCTGTAGTATTATTTAACTATTAGTAATATACAGTGACATCAAAGGATTGGGTGAAACAACATGTATGGGAGAACTTAATAGTTAATCACATTAATAAAACCAATACAAATAAACAAATTTGACTAGATGGAAGCGTATGCGTAGCTAAGCTGTCTGCAAATGTAGAAATTTTCTCCCATATTTATGTAAGAAAAACCTATGGTTCATTAACCTAAACTTAAACCCAGGATGTCATAACATCTATGCTGAAGGAACTGACAGAGGTGAAAGAGAGTTTATCAGATGAAACAAATACCTCAGACGGACTGCGCTCGGAAGTGAAAGATCTTCAGGAGAAATTAACCTCACTTGCTGATGTATGTTTAAGCATTATATGCAGTTTTATAGCTTTCCTATATGTACAACCACTGCCAACTAAGTGGGAGGTTTGGCCATGATAAATAAAAACCGGTCCGAAAAACTTATCGTAAACACAATATTGTGATGACTAATTACCACACAAGATAACCCAATACCGGAGATGGTTATCCAGTAAAATATTTTATCATTATGCTTGTTGTAGCTAATATAACAGAATCACAAGGTTGGTTGGCCACCATTACTTTCTACATGCTCACAAAGCAATGGCATAACTATAGCTTGTTTGGCCTAGTTATCACAGGTGTCAATGTGATCAGGTTTTGCTTACAGAAACATATAGTATTCGATCAAATGTTTATCCACGAAGAGTTGTGGTTAATACTTATGGTTACATACTGTCATTATAATAAACTTCAATGCTGTTAGCTTATATCGATAATTATTTAAATTAACTTTCCATGTTTCAGGAAATCGTTGCAAAGACCGAAAGTAATAACACGTTGCAAAGAAGTCTTCAGCAAATAGAAGAAAAACATAAAAATGACATTTCATTGCTTCAGTTTGAGGTTTAGTATCAGTTCTGCCCCAGCTGCCAAAGAACTTTTACTTTGTTGTATGAATCATGCTTAAACCTTCACAGATTTACTTATGTGGTATTTTTCTGTCTGTAGAAATCCAAGTTTAACCATTTCTTAACTAACAACTACAAAATCTATTTTCATCCTTCATCCACACTGCACAGCATGACACCCTCCAGTCACCAGCTTCATTTTTCCTGCAGTTGGAAAACCTGCAGGACGACCTTGGCAGTCTCACTGACATCAACACTGCTCTTGAGGCAGATGTGCAGAAGAGGGAAGCTGATCTTCTTCGATCTCGTGCAACACACCAGGAGGAGCAGGACAGATGGAAGAGAGATCTGGAGGAAAGATCGCAGCAGAACAAGGAACTTCGGGAAGAAACTTGATGTCGCAATCCAGGATCAGGAAAATGTAAATATTCATAATTATCTCACATTATAGTTCATAATTACCCCAATGTTTTTTTCCTACTTTTTTCATTATTACATTACACTAATTAGCAGGTTTCATTCGTTTTGACAAGTGCAATTATTCTTGTTAGTAGCATGTTTAAAATAGCTTTTTTATCATAAAAAATAATTTATTTTATTAAAATTAAAACATTAAGCAACAAAATGATTAAAAGATTCTCATGGAAATTTGATTGATTTAGTAATTTATTTTATTTTAAAACATTTCTAAATCATTTACCAGAACTATTAGTATGTTGTCTAAACAAAACCATTGTTTAGGTTGGGTAGATATTATTTGAACTAAATAACTTTGTTTATGTTAAAAGTGTTACCAGTCCATGCTTCTTTTAGTTAATTAAACCAACTTCCTGTATTGTGCATATGTAGTGGTTTCCTGAGTTAACATACACAGTAAACGATGCATCTGCTCTACTTCACAAAAAACTAATGGAAATTAATTACATCACTTTAACTTTTTGGTTAAATATGGTTTATGACCAAAGTAAGAGCAACAACCACAATTAGGTTGTTTATTGCTCTCCTCTATCATTCCTAGTGATACATTGAATTAAAAGCGTCTCAGTGAAAACAGTGGTTAACATTTGTGCAGCATGGATTGATAAGACTGGAACACATACAAGAAAAGTATTGCACCTTGGGTGATCATACAACCATGCAATATGAACCCTATATTGTGTTTAACAGCGAGGAGTATCGGATGCTGAAATTCTACGTTTGGAAACGCAACTAAAAGAAAGAAGCGAGGAATTCAATAAACTCAGCGCAACCCAGGATGAAATAGTCCAGCTGTATAATTCATCCAGAGAAAGATGCTCAGCGTTCAAGGTAAACAATATAATCAGGATTGAATATGTATGTGTAGCTGTGGTGGAGGTGGGAAGTGTAGTAAATGTTATATGGAAAACATTTTTCCAAATACCACCCGCCCACTGTCGGGTTATTGCAGTGTGGTGTATATGGTTGGAAAAATACTCTGAAAGCGTTGTACAACTTATTTTTCAACTGGAAACATGGAAAATTCACATAGTGTCTGATGAATTGAACACAACTAACTGGATCGGCACTGATTTTAATCATTATCGGCATTTACTATTTATGATATCCTGAAGAATAATGTGTTATTGACTATATATCACTTCTTTTTCATTGACTATATATCACTTTTTCACATTTAAATCCTCCAGGAAGAAGTTACTGCACTCCACGTACGTCTAGGAAGTGCTGACAACAAGGTGTCGGCTTTGCAGGTGGAGTTGACCAATGTTCAAACTGTGAACGAGGGTCTAAATGATGAGCTTTTAAGGTTCGGTTATGTAAAAGCTTTTTAAATTATGGAGAAAAATTTTCGCAATGAGAGAAAAAATGTTTCCCTTATTTGATCTGTTGATCTGTTGGGGCACATGTTTCATGGACGTAGTGCTCTTTAATCGCAAATCTTCATAATTCTCCACTTGTGCATTTCATTAGGTAAATTATGCCTCAATATATCCGGAAATGTAATGTTACATCCATTGTAACTAGTGTTCTATTTTAAAGAATGAATGAGAAAAACCAGTCTTTGAACGACTGTATAGATGCCACTACCCTGTCATCAACCATGCTCAGTGAGGTAATGTGATAAACATGATTTGTGCTTATGGTTGGAAATGTTTATACGGTAACTTGTAAATTACTTAAAACATACCTTTGGACAAAGCTAAAATAACTGATCATAATCTTAAAACCCCGGTATTGGTAAGGTCCGGGCCATGATTCCTCCATAAGTGTCACCCAAGTGCACTTAAAGTTCTGCTAAGTGTCGAGAAGAATCTTTCTAAGCCCTCAGGTGAAGTGCAACAACAACAACTATACGTCATATTTTGTGGACGCCTGTTTTATCACGTAAACACATAACAGCTTGTTGTTGTTTTGAAACAGAAAATCGAGCGTCTGGAGGTGGAAAACGCCAACTTACACAAGGAAGCTGCCATTCTTGCCGGCCATACTAATCACAGACAGAAAATTCACTATTTGTCAAAAGTAAAAAACGACCTCGTTGCTGTCACGAATGTGAGCCCCTCCTATGCTTAAACGTTGAATAATATTTGTTTTTTAAATTCTGGAGGTACCTTGACAGTCAGAAAATATCCAAGACTTTTACGTTTTTTTGTGAAACAATTATAAGGGTCAATATAAAAAAAATACGGAAATTAAGTATGAGTCTAGTAAAAGTCTAGTTTTACTTCCGTAAACCCAACTGCCAATAGGGGAATAATTAATGTGTAAAAATGTCCGCTTTTCTGTAGTTTGAAACGCAACGCGGTATGAATGGTGCCTGGTTGTCCATATACATATTTAACCAAACAAGAATAAGTTTTCATGTATTAACCGTTTCTAACATAACATCCAACGTTGTTTAAAATCATATTGTTCTAAATTTGGAAAACATCTTTATACCAAATCCATGGCTAGACGTTTATGTCATTGGGCAGGGCACGTAGTGGACATCGCTTGAGCCCAGTTAATTAATGGTTCTGCCAAAATTGTAGGAGAAACTTAATCATACACAACACACTGCAGTAGCACCGGAAGCTCGTGATAAGTCATACGTGGTTAAAACCTGAATATTTTAAACAAACATGAATAAATCATGCCGTCCGTAGGAGAGAAACTTACTCGAAGCTCAATGTGCCAAGCAAGTAGAGGATCTGCGAAAATACGGCCACATTTTCAATACGAGCACATCACAAGTCAGACGATCAAAATCTCCCATTCCAGACGGCATTAACTCCAGCGTTCCTTAATATAAGAAGCTGGGCTACTGCATCCCGACATACCGCTCATGTTCATTAGATCTTGTTTTATTTGTCGTTTCCGCCTATCGCTATTAGCCGGATTGTATTACAATTATAAAATCGCCGTGACATTTTGTAACCATCTTTTCGATAGAGGCAAGTGTATTAGTTCTACAGCACATATGTCGCGTCCAATTTACAAAGCAGTGATTTCCTGATAGCATCGAGCCGTATTGGCTACTTTAACAGCAGTAAAAGAACAAAGGCAAAATTGAGGAGCTTTGTTGAAATGGCGTGACTCAATTAAGACTGAGCTTTCTGTAGACGAGTCGCGTTAGTGTCAACCAGGAAGCTTAATTTAACGCACCAGCGCCCAATATAGAAGTGTGTCTATGGTTACTACTTTGTATGATCTTCTTTCGTGTCAGGTTCTGCTTAGGAAAGTTTTGGTTTTAGTTAGCTTCAAATACGTTGGTTCACAAAGTTCCATGACGCGTAAAGCGTTAGCATTGCGCAATATCCGTTAAGCTGGTGCGTGGGTAGTACGTGCTCCTTTTTTTGTCACCTGAGCTCAGCAGTTGTCGTATGGCGAGAGCAGTGTAGACATAAATCTTGTTTTTCTTACGCATGGTGAGAAATTAATGAATCTACCGTCCTACGCCCGCAAAATGCATTAACAACACGCTTAATCTCAGACGTATTTTACACCGTGGTGGAGCGAACGTGTCTAACACAACCTAAACCGCCAAGACAATATCAGATTTACTGTCACGAAACATCCTCGTGTAACCTGCAGTAACTGGTAAAGATTTAAGAAACTTGTACTCGTTGACTGATGTGAAGGAAGTTAAGGGCGTTTTGGAGTGTTGTTATATTCGGCGTTTCTCATTGGTTCATCGATTTCTCTGCTATATTCTGCCAGACGTTTACCTTTTTATAAGTATAGTTAATGTTGAGCAAATAATAACTGTGAACCGAACTGCAGTTCATTCATTTGGTGGTAGTTGCGCAGTTAAAAACTACTAATTGAAAACGTGCTCCAAAACACGATGTACTCAGTAGTATGTAGTGTAGCTACGTTACACACACACGTGTATCTTACCTCATATGTTCGCAGTATAGGTCGGTCGTCAGATATATAACACGATTCATTCAGTGCGCACGAACAGTCAGCACCAAACGTTTCTGCGAAATACATAGTGCTTGCCTCTCTCATATAGTAGTATGGGTTAAAGAAAAAAGATTAAAATAAGACCCAGTAGACAATATTTATGGTGATATTGTTTTTCGTTTCAGGTGGAAACAACATAAGCGCGGTTTAGTACATATCAAATTGTGAAATGGCAAGTCAAATCGCTCGTCCACATAACTACATTGTCGGCGATACAATAACCATTCACTCGCCAACGGGAAACACCAGGTGTTTACCAAAACCTAGAACTTTAGCTGATTTGATTGCGGGCTTGCACTTGATATTTCAAGACGATGACATTGATATAGAAGAGGTAAAACGTTACCTCGGCTCCTACACAGCAAAAGACGACGAATGGAAAAATCTGGTTAAATTTGATGCCCACCGGTAAGAACGAATTTATATAGTTAGTTCTATGTCTATCTATCATGTGTGTTTAGATTAACCTAATACTCACACGTAAGCGCGCTAAATGCCAAAGCCTTTAGTCATCCGTATATCCGTATTGGTTTAACAATTGTGGTTGTCATCATGAAATCAAACGGTTTGCGATGTATACAATGGTTTTTTATTTACAACGAATAGTTTTAACCTATGTTTTCCCGTTTAAAAGCTTCGTGTTTTTAAAAGTGTCATATAAACAAAACAAACAATCACATTTGCAAATCGACAACACTGAGTAAATGTCTATTCTGCTCGAACAGGATACTAAGTTTTATAAATGTGGACAGTACAGTGACAGTCATTTATTCGTAAGGTTATCTATCGCGTATTGGGTCGCCGGAGATATTGCATTGTGTTTAATATACTTTCAGTCTATAAACCAATCGATCTATTGGCATTCACCGGATTGAAGCAACGTTAGTGAAGTGCCTTGTCCACAACACGGCAGATACAAGGGTCGAAAAAAATTCCTGTTCGGCCATGAACCGGGAACAGTGGTCAGCGACTAACTACCAGTCCGCGACCCGGTGTCAGTTCGTGAAGAATTTGTAAGCCGGCCATTAAGAATCAAAATATTTTAAGCTGTTGCATCATATTTGGTGCATGTACTTACGCAAGCACTCGCGTCACTTATAAATTGTAATAGATTTACGTAACCAAATTTTATTGTTTTACTGAATGTGCGCACATCAATGACTTAAATCTGTCCGCCGTGCAATAAAGACATTACCGACCTTATCCTAGACTTCGTGGTTAATATATCTGCGTGGTTTAGGATTCTTCCCGATATACCTTTCCGGGAATGTATATATCTTTGAAAAGTCTTATCACCTGTATCAGATGATAACCAGTTTGTCTCTCTGGCTAAGTTAGGTTCACGAATTATCAAGAGGGAATTATGCAATATGCATGCCATGTAAATTTCTCATTGCCGGGAGACCAAAGCGTTGTCTTAAAAGAACATGACCGCATAACAAAAGCAAAGGCGTTCTATTTTAGTTCGAACTTATTTTTAGTACCGTAGTTTTTATTCCCTTTTTAATTCAAATTTGTAATACTGTATACTACATCGTCATAAATTATTATGTTTATGGATAGATGAACTATAAAACCTTTCTAATCAAACCAACAAAACATTTTTAAACGTACAACTTTGTTCACGACAATGGAAAAAAACAAGCCCTTTACTGGGTAGTTTCCACTTGGTACTCGCAATGACTCCCTGGAAGGCTGACGCGCTTCCAACTAACATGTACCGGATACCGTTGCCGTACTCGAGGAGACGTGCTTGTCCGTATTTACATGATTTTACATCTAGGTATATCCAGTATTGTACAGTACATCTGATTTTGGACTTTTATATTTATGTAGATACACAAGAAACCTAATTGACGAAGGAAATGGAAAGTTCAACCTCATTTTGCTGTGTTGGGGCGGTGGGCAAAGAAGGTAAAATTGGATGGATATGGCTGAGAGTAAATTTAAACAGATGAACAGCAAAGTCGCAAAACAAGTCTAATGCTAATAAGTGTTGTTTCAAATATTCGATTTAATGATGATCTTGTTTCCCCCATATGTATTTTTAAACCTTGCCCATTAATTATTGTTTAAATACTCCTTATATAGAACGCAACATCTAAACTCGGCAATTATTTCAGTTGCATCCACGACCATTCGAATTCTCATTGCTTCATGAAAGTAATGAAGGGTGGGTTGACCGAGACCAAGTTTGAATGGCCCGAAGACGAAAATTCGCCCATGGTCAATGTCGGGATTGAGAAGGTAGAGAAAGACGAGGTTGTGTACATAAACGGTGAGTGCAAACCGGTTCGCAGTGGTTTGAATCAGAGTGGTTTAAACCTTCAATTGAAGTAGGCGAGGTTAACTATACAGTGGATGCAAATGAATGATGTGTTATTGACACACTTGAGCTGTGTTATTTGAAATTGCGCGATAATGGAGAAATTCAAAAGAAAATGACGTAATACCCGATATGGTATATTACACGAACAAAGTGTCAAAAATCAAACGTGATATCCCGCGTTAAGAGCTATTATTTTATTGGAAACTTTCCAACATCAGTAAACTTTCTTGCTTATAATCATGCTGCATTTCACACAGATTCGATTGGACTGCACAGAGTCGGCAATACCTCCAAGACGGAAACAGCTTGCAGTCTCCACTTGTATTCCCCACCCTTCCAAGACTGCCAGACTTTTGACCAAAACAGCGGCCACAAAGTACGCTGTCACGTTACCTTTCACACCAAGTTCGGAAACAAAATTTGCTACGTAAGTGCCCAAATATAGTTGTCCTTTTTACCTAGCGGCATTTTAAAATTTAATTAAAGAAATTAATACCGCATAGTTTTATTGCGTTCACATTAGAGCGATGACTGATTATCTCTCTCTTACGAATTGAACAAAACAAAAAGTGCATGTGGGTTGGTATGAATTAAAGATTTTAAAATAGACATCATATTAGTTGTTTTAAAATGACATATTTAAAACGTACATTTTATTAAAAAAACATCCCTGTATAAGAGAACCACGAACATAAAGAACGGTTGCCTGGTCTGAAAAACACTTAATAAATGTTGGTCTGTAAAATATTTAAGAATCGTCGGCATTATGAAATCTTCCCATCTATTTGCGCGCGGTAACAACCCGCATACAGCATTGGATGCGGGTAGAATCGTGTGACACTTGCCTATTGCAACAGCTGTCGTCGGTTTGGTGCAGTGTTGCTTTTAAACTCACGACCCACTGGTATACTGCTTTTCATTAAAAATTCAAAGGTTCGAATCCCAAAAGTACTGTCAGTGTTTATGCAAAAGGAATAACATGTTGTGTAATAATTTAATAGCAGACTGAACCGTTACAGCGTGAACTTTATATAGAAATGACGCACCGAAATAACAACAGAGTCGTTATGAATATAGGCTATATATATATATCATCCAGGAGATGTGTCACAGATTTCAACATTCATACAGGCTGCACACAGAATTAATAACACGACACTTCTTTTATCGGTGAAAGCACAAAAACATAAAATAATATTAATATGCAGGGGCTTCATTTTCCGTAACGTGTTATAATGGTATGCCAATCAATCTCGATTTTTTTCCGGAATTACTTTTGAAAGTACATTGACAAAGAACTCACATCGATACGAGCTTGGTGTTAGTGTTATGGTTTATTTTTAATCTGTCCGCAGCCCACTCAGTATGAGACCCAGCGCTAACCGCAAATAAAACAACCTATGTACGTAAATACTGATTCTCAATTTTGCACATTCATTAGGTATTATTTGATATAATTAATCATACCTTAAAACAATAGCGTTGCTTGCTTAGTCTCAGACTTGTTTTCTGGCAGAGTTAACTTAAGGTCGGTCGTTCGTGCGTCTTCCGAAACCTTAGACATCTCGCGATTTTACTCCACCAATCACAGCTCGGTGTTGGTAAACGCCCACTTGGAGGTGTGTCCGCCTCCGCCCAAATTACCCGAAATAGCTAAGCCCGCTCTGGAAATATCAAAAACATGAACGTGTTGGTAAACCGTGCTGTAAGTTCTAAGAAACCCTACGAATGTTCTCAGTTTCCACATATTATAATCAAGAAAGTTTCATAAACCAACTTATAATGTACTTTACAAAGTCTTCTCGTTAAATGAAATTGTTTTTTAAACCAGTAATAGAAAGAATGAAACTGTTCAAGATGGTTTTCCCTAGCCAACTAAGTGCACAAACAAACAATGCATGTTCACAAATAAACCATACCGGCGCCATGTTCATAACCTTTACCACTTAGGCCGGCGGAGCACACATAAT
Organism: Ciona savignyi; assembly: GCA_000149265.1. Lineage (NCBI taxonomy): Eukaryota > Metazoa > Chordata > Ascidiacea > Phlebobranchia > Cionidae > Ciona > Ciona savignyi. The sequence goes on along the minus strand of CH002431.1, from coordinate 26,270 downwards.
CACACATTTTTTAAATATTGACACGACGTTAATTAGTTTTACTATTACCTGTAATACTTGTGCAGATTTATCATTGTTTCGTTGAACTAATATGACGCCATAAGGAAGTGTATCAGTGCAATTCGGCACGTCACATTACAGCAAATGCTGTAATTTACATGCAAAACATTTGCACGTACACAGTCGGTTCTACTTTGTGAAGTTTTTTCTGTATAAATTAACTTATCTTGCTTTTATTTCCAGGGAAATGCTAATATGTGCGCTGAAAACTGATGGGTGAAAATATAATGTGACATCTCTTTATTTTTCTTCTATTCGACAATCGAGATTGTATTATTATTTCTGCACTTCAAGCTTTTAATAAAAATGATGTGGTCTGTAAATCTTCTTTTCAACTATACGCTAGTTGCTGAATTGGTATTATCCAAGATAAAACGTATGTTGAGGCAATAGTTTGGAATTTAAAATAGTACTAATATCAAGCTTAATAGCTTTGTTTTAAATGTGTTGTCATACAGACATAGTTTCTAGTGCTTTTTTGTGTGTGTTTTTTTCACGATTCGCTATTTTTGTGTAATACCTATTTTTGCAATGTATTTCCTAATATGTATTTTACACTAGGCGCCCATTGTGACACTTTATGCATTGTGTGGTTTGTTATTTTCGGAATCATTTTCGTATATCGTACAGAATACAGATCATTGTACAGTAGCGACATCATGCGACTTTTTACTACGACTTTCTTGCACGATTTCCGAAATTATACGAATGTCGGATTTATTTGCCACTTTGAAAAGGTGGACGAGAAATCACCTTGCGTCAGGGACTCATTAAGTTATAGTCATGTTTAAAAAATTTTCACCACGCAAATTTTCTTTTGTTAGATAAACTTTTGCGGGAAAATTCAGTAAACTGCTTAAAACGTTTTATTCCCCCCAAACTAAGATGGAAATGAAGTAAATTTTTCGTTTACCAACTCCACTGTAAGTATTTGATCACTGCTACAACAGCTCTATCGCCATAGACCAAAAAGTCGGTAGACACTTGCTTCAATTAAAACTACGATTTATGCGCAGATGGCAAAAAATAGTGATATTGGGTCTTTAAAAGACTAATTGTGGATGCTTAAATAACACATTATAACACGAATTGCACAAGAGAAATATTTACTAATAAAAGAAAAGTATAGTCTACACGTTGAGCGTTGTGGTCTGTTAGCCGAAACTAGATGTTGGCATGTTAGTAGCGGACGTTGCATCAACCCCGAAGACAAAAAATTCCACATTCTTAACATTTCAACAGGTATAAAACACGCTTCTCGAAAACTCTAAAATTTAAACATATATATATGTATAGGCTGTGACTCATAATTTTTTTTAGTGTTCCATGGTGTGGATACTTTTATACACGTCGAACAAGAAAAACCACAGCGGTTAATTGCCCGATCCTAAATACGCCACTGGTTAAAATGTATGTAAAAGTGAACAATTTCATTTAAACTAACTTACTTCCACCCCTTTCGAATGCCCTTAGAGAAGTTTGAACTGAGGGGCTTGAAAAAAGCCAATATTCAAGGGTCGACAAGAGTTTATATTTAATACATGAAAACAGGATTATCTGAGTCAATCTACATACATACTTATAGTTTAGGATCTTTATGACTTTGTTCCGCGCAGAGTACACTTACTTGTATCCGTTTTTACGTTATAGGGCGCTAAAATCGATTTAGATATCCAAACTACAGGGCGATAAAATCAAGACACGCTGAAAACCAGTTAATTCCTTGCTTTAAGTTAATTGATGATTGTGTGAACGGTTTCCCCATTTGACAGCTATTAATATATTTTAAGTATTAATTTATTGATGATAGTTTCATAATTTGTTTTATATTAAGTTAAAGTTTTGGCAGGTATGCAACTTCTGCATAAGTGAAAGACCAACCAATAAAATATACACTAATGATTACGTTGGTAGACTGGGATATAACTTATTGAAATAGGTTGAAATATGCTGCAAACACCGGTGCATTTTGATCTTAATCAAGATGTAATTAAATATCAGTCGTATCTCTCTATTCTAAACAGTACAAATACATGTAAGTCTTTTAATTTAGTTTAAGCATATATTTACGATATTTTTTTAAACCAATGGACCCTACTGTTTTTTGTAAATATGTAAACTATGAAGCTATATTGTGCACTCCTGGTCATTGTTTGTCTGGCGCTTAGCTCATATGGCAGCATTGGATTAATAAATCCAAACACATTAAGCTACATGATCAAAATATTTTGATTTGTGTAATTAGATTCAAATGTTTTATCCATTACAGCTGATGAAAATAAATTAAAAGCAGCTCAGGAAATAAGCGAGCGATTTGAGGTAAGTGATAAAAATAATTGCAAAAATTTTCAGTCACATTTTTCAGTAGTTGAGGTCGGTGTCTACAACCAGGCAATTTTAAATTTAAATTGATGAATTACTCCACTGATCAATGGAAACAAACATTAGTATATTACATTCTATCCAATAATGATGCATTAATCTTACTTCAATTTACACTTTTTTTTTAATATTTAGGACCTTGCACAATCCCCGAAATACCCTGAGTTTTTAGCAAGCTGTGTGCTTAACTTTATAAAGCTACTGCAAGATGGCAAACCTCAGTTTGTATCCGAGAATACAACACAGGTAATTGCATTGGTCCTGGTAATAAACACAAATAATTATATCTGATATTTTACAAATTAAATTTCATTTTCGTAAATGCACTGGGTGACTTTGTTAGCTATAAATAAGTCCAAATCGTTAATTGAAATATGTTAATTTTAATTCTATATTTTTCAATTTAACCACTAAAATTCGCGACTAGTGTAAAAACAAACTTTGTCTTTACTTATTTATTGTATAGCAAAATTACCACCTGAACCAGAATTTTATACAAATTCCCTAGCAACTACGCAAGCTTGTGTTGGATATTCTGCACCGGATTCCCACCAATGACCATTTAAGACCACATGTTAAATCTATCCTGAATCTATGCTTTCAGCTATTGGAGGTATATATGTCTTATTTATCTGCAATTATTTCAAAAGTAGTAAGCATGGGCAAGTATTTTCATTTTTAGTCAACACAAATGGAAAAACACCAAGGGCGTTATCAACCATGCAAGCAGCATATTACTGAGGGAATATGCAAGGGGTATTATCACATATGTAGTTGCTTGATTGCTTGATCTACTGTCTGCCTTAAGGTTATGGAAGCTACTAAAGTGTATTATGTGATTGATTCGTTCTGTTGGTCATACTACTACATGTGCACCATGTCAGGATGGCCTATTAAAATAAACCCGCCACTAAGACAACTTGCCAGGAAGAACCAAACACGCGCATGGCGCATCTAATATTTGAAGGCTGTCGCATACTTCGCAATACCACAGTATTAGTTTCACATAAATAATCTTAAGCTCTTATATAACTAAGACAGAACATATGCTAATATCCCAATTGATATTTTAAAATAACTCATTTTTAATAATTTTTAAAATTGTCTTCAGGTTGACAATGAAGAGAATGTTCAAGTTTGCATCAAGATTATTATTGAACTACATAAGCAATTTAGGCCGCAAATTGCACCAGAGGTAAACATTTTAACCAATTAAATTTTTTTATGTGGTGATTTAAAGGCATGTCTTATTTTATAAAAAATACAACATCCCATTACACTAAGGCGATTAGTTTTCTTCCCCTTACTATTTTCACTGCGTATTATTATTTTTCTACATTACTGTGTTGAAAACTTCAGAAGTGTTACACAATAAAATAAGTTGTTCTTGTGTTTTTGTTGGCAATAAGTATATTATATCGGTTTATCTGTTTTCAGATTCAACATTTTCTTGCATTGGTCAAGAGAATCTATGCCGAATTACCACAAAACATGGTTTGTTATATTTTTAGTCTAAATTTTATAAATATGGTTTGTGAAATTAAACTTTTTTTTTTATTAAATTAATTCATTCAAATGTACATGGCTAGTTTTAGATAATAGTGTAAAGTTTAAAAACATTTTCCCACATAAAACTAACAAACTCATCAGATTTGGTTGTTTGAAAACCCTACTACAACCGATGGGGGCCTCCCAGATCCCCAACGCATTGGTGCGGTTACTCAAGTCACATACAGAGCTGGGATACCTGGCCAGTCTAGTCCTGGAGGAAAGGCAGTCACCGTAAGTTTCATAAAAAAATATTTCAAGCCCATCATTTGTTTGTTTTTTAAGTAATTGGGAAGCAAAAAAAGTCCATGCAAAAAAATGTGTTTAATCAACGACATAAAATGCAAGAGGGGCTATTAGAAGTATCATTCTTCCTTATTTCTATTCAGTTGCTAATAGAGTAGAAGACCATTCTTGCAAATTAGTCAGTAAGACCTAAAAAACGTTTTTATTGAATAAATTCTCTTTGGTATTAATGCTCCACATACCTTGTGAAATTTTAGGCTTTGCTGCTTTGTCAGAATTAGTCACTGTCTGCATCTTAACATTTAACATGTGTTTTATTGATTCTATCTCTAAAACACAATATTCCTATGGTTTTTCCAGAACGTCATACCAAGAGCTTTAAACTCAATGAAAGTGCTTCAAGAAATTCCAATCACAGTTGTTTTAATGTATCAGGTGATTTAGGTTATTATAAGGCCCAAAATTTTATACTAATTTTTGGAGGTACCCGTTGTCATTTGTGGATTATCTATTATGGAAGAGCCATTTTAACCATTGATAATCATTCCAATTTAAAATGAATAAAATTGGTAATATGATGAAACCAGCGTTTGTAAGAAATTTGATGTCCCTTTTACAATCCCATGAAACATTTACAGTTATACAAGCAAGCAACACAGAATGTTGTTGCGGAGTTCATTCCCCTAATCATGAAGACCTTGCTTCTGCAACCATCACAAGCTGCGAGAGCCCGATCAACATTCAACCCGGAGCTATTTGTTGATTTCACTGCAGCCCAAGTTAAAACTTTGTCCTTTGTTGCCTTCTTTGTACGGCTTTATCAGGTAATTAAGTGCTGTGTGACTAAATCATATGAAGGTTATGCATTAGTAGATATTTTAATGTAATATTTTTTCGACTTACCATTCTAAAAAATATAAGTTTTTTCAGTGTAAAGATGTGATTTTACTTTTATTGTCTTTTAGGATAACATCAAGCAATATTCAAATGAAATGGTGCAAGCAATGCTTCAGTTATTGTCCAACTGCACTCCTGAGGTGGCTTCGCTACGCAAGGAATTGCTGATAGCTGTTCGGCACATACTTGCTACTGACTTGAAAACCAGTAAGCTATTGCAATATCTTTATTTCTTCATTTCTGATGTTATTGGTCAACAAACTGAGGATATTAAAATAAGCTTTAAAAAAATTACAGTTTAAGTGTGTTTCGCTGTTTTCCCAGGGTTTGTGCCGCATATGGACCGGCTTTTGAACGAAGATATATTGATTGGCAGTGGATGGTCAGCACGTGAAACCTTACGCACCCTAGCATACAGCACATTGGCTGATCTTACCCATCATGTTCGTGGTCAGCTTTCTCTGGCACAGGTGCACTTTCTAAATAGTTGAATATAAAAAATGTTTATTAATATATTCGTTAAGCTTAATCTATCAGCCGCATGTAGTACCGTTGCTTATCACCACAGCAGACATAAAGTCAGTTGTGTCATTTGGTAGCACATTTAAATGACAAACCTCCAAGTCAGTGAAATATGATGCTAAATTCTGTCTATTGCTTGCATAATACGACAATATTAATGATTTCTCATTTTATTTTCTACAGTTGTCATCAGCTGTTCACTTATTTGCAAAAAATGTCCACGATGATTCTTTGCCGAGTTCATTTCAAACCATCTCATGTAAACTTCTCCTGCATTTGGTGGAAGGAATTACCAAGAAAAGTGAAAGTGAAAAGTTACCGGTATAATTTACAATTTTATGTTGTTTAAAATCAGACTCTGAACATTAAAATGCAGACATACAAAGAAAGTTTTTCACACCAGGCTAGGCAAAGCTATATACAGTGGAACCCCGCTTACCTGACCACCTATGGGACCGTCATTAAGCGGTTGTGTTAGTGAATTTTGATTTGGAGCAAGTTGTCGTCATATGCAGCTAAAACGTCTGCCTTTTTACTAATATTTTCATTGTGTTATCGAGGTGGTCTCCAAGTGGGGTTCCACTGTACTTAATACCACGTTATGTATGTATATTAAACATAAGTTGCAGCCTAAATTACCCAAAAACCTTTCTTCTTTAAATATGGTTTCCCCCATTACTTTGATAGGTTAAATCGGTAAACCAGATTGGTTCGATAGTCAGTTGTAGACCCTACCTTTAAACAGCAGAATAATCAAAATATACTGATAAACTTTGTTATGTTAAATGTCCAAGTCTAAGCATCCTGTCCAAACTATGATTTCAGCAACAAGGCCGTGAAAACCTGATGAGAATGCTTGAAGTATTTGTGCTGAAATTCCGGATGATAACGAAGCATGTTCTGCCGGTTTTGTTTTCCAAATGTAAACAAGCGGAAGTCACAACAAATAATGGGACTTCCCCCTCACCTGGAGCTCCAGTTGAAATACCCACCCCGACCACCTCAGTAAGTTCGTTGCTTAATTAATTCACTTAAAGTGTAGCCTGCAGTAAGTGATGGCGAATATTAAAGAGGTGCAAATTGGTTCAACACAAAAAAAACATAACTTATATTTTTAAAATAGACAAAGGTTATTAAACCATATAGTGCAAAAAACAATTTAACCATATTACAAGCAAACAATAGCTATTTACTGCCCATAAATTATTTTATTATTAACAATTTAATAACCATACGTACAGATTTAAGTTTTGGTGTATTTCAATATTGTAGCAAAACAAAATATTTTTGAATGCACTGTTTATAGCCTACACTGTTTTTCTTCTTCCATGCAAGTTTTTTTGTGTGTTATATAAATACATTCTCTATTTCCAAGCAGACGGCAACAACGTCTGTCAGCTTCACCATCAACCCACCATCTATCCCTGGTTCTGCTGGTCCATCCACCACTGCTCCACCAACCAGTAAATCGCCAGAACCAGACAAAGAAACCAAACAAGGTATGTAGGTTTTATAAAAATGTTCCCGTATATTAATTTTAGACAGTATGAAGCTTGACAATTGTTTAGCCTATTACATAAGATTTTGTTGTTTTACTGGTGTTAGTGAGTGTGTAATTCCGTTACAAATTAAAAAACTAACTCAGTGTTATAAAGCTATCTCTAGCTTTCGTACATGTGTTACGCCTAACATGTTTCTGTTCTACTTAATATTTCCACCCAAGACTACGAAAATGTGTGCTTGCTTAAATATTTGGTGCATGCAAGTTCCAACTGGAATAGCTTTGAAAACCAGTCTGTAACTTTTTTGTTAACAAAACTTCTTTCTGGAACAGATGAAAGCAAAACTCCAGGGGTAGTGTCAGTGGCAGATTGTCGAAGTTTAGTGAAAACCCTTGTGTGTGGGGTTAAAACTATTACTTGGGGAGCAGGTTCTTGTAAAGGGGTAAAAGACCCCCCAGGAACATCTGGTTTAGGAATTTCCTCCTCGAATAAACAGTTTCTACCAGAAGAAACAGAGTTGTTTGTAAAACTTGTGAGGCACGCTCTAAAGGCCCTTGACATATACCAGGTAACCTACTTTTCTCTGGATCAACATTATGTAATTTATTATTCCTGTTCAGTGTTTCCAGTTTTGTTTTGCCATACGAAAGATAGAGACTCGATTTCTAATATAATAAATATATAATTGTTTATACCAGAAAGGTACATTTGAAAAAACTTGCTTTACTTTGATGTATGATATCGCTTAGTCTAGTATACTTATCCACAGTTTTGTAGTAAATAGTTTTTTTACCATGAGTAATGTATATGCTATTAAGATGTATAATTCTGGCTGTAATGTTTATTATAATCCAAATAAAATAACTGGTATTTCTATTTTAAGTGTAACTTTAGCTGTGATACTTTAAATTGTTCGGTCATCAGTTTAATTGCTCGTAATCATTTTCTCAGGAAAATTGTTTAGTAGACCAACATAATTCCATTCAGATAAACGTTGCATCGAATGGGCAAATGAGCGTTCGACCATCAAACTGCCCGACTATGCGCATGAAGGAGGAGAAGGAGGTCCTCGAACACTTCGCGGGGGTTTTCACCATGATGAACCCCCTCACCTTCCGTGAGATCTTCTCCGCCACCATCACTTACGTGGTCGACAGGATCCACAACAATTACGCGTTGCAGGTTGGTTTTCTTAATCCATTGTTAATTTGTTTGTAATTTGTTTCTGTTACGGACAAACAATGACTTGCTTAAAAACTTTAAAAACTATGCTTTGATTTTTATGTGATAGAAATCTGTTGATGTAAAGGTTAAAAGCAATTTATTGTAAATTTGAATTATTAATAAAGCTTAATGGAACATGCTTTGACTTAATCAAATAAATAAGATATTTTAATATAATAGAAAATAACATTAGTATGGGCGGACCCACGGTAGCCCCGGAACCAGGAATTTAGGCTATAAAAAGCCCATTACTCCAGCAGGGGTAACTGTCGTTTATTTAAAACGAACGGTTAGTTTGCAATTAAAACAAACAGCCTTAAGGTGCTACCTTTTTGTATATAGGCATATTCTAAAATTTTAATTTTCAATAGATTGTGGCCAACTCATTTTTGGCAAGTCCACACACCTCTGCTACTTTTGCCACAATTCTTGTTGAGTTTTTGCTGGAACGGCTGGAAGACATGGGCAAACCTGGGGAGAAATCAAACCTGTATCTCAAACTATTCAAGGTAAGAGTTACAATGATTTCAATCTTACTATGAGCGGAAAAATTCATCATGGTATGAAGTAATTCATAGAAGCTGGCTACTGTTGAATGGTTTATTGGTAAAACCGTGATTTTACAGCTATAACATTAATTTGATCAAAAAGCATCTAAACATAGTCTGATTTATCAAGGGCTATCGCGTCTTTTTATACATATCATAAATCATATTAAGCTGTGTTGTTTCTTTAATGTGATGGAGCACGAGGGTACCTGTTCGATCTGCATCTTTGTTGCTTGTTGTACCGCTATGTACTTGTCAAGTCACTTAACATATGTTGCCTTAACCCTTTAACTGCCGCTGTCGACTCAAGTCGACAGCGCCGAAAATTGAATAAGTGGAAAAGTATACGGCCGATTTTGATCAGTGAGATGGCGTTGGAGAGCTGAATAATTTCTGCGTTTACCAATATAAGATGATATATAGGTTTGCATTTAAAATTTTTTAGTTATTTAAGTTTTAAAAAACGTATAAATATATGTGTGGTTTTGGTTGTTTTAATTAGTTTTAATTGCGGTTTTAGTCCCCGATTAGTTTTCAACTATTGTCGTCATGGTTCGCTTGATTAGTTTGAAAACAATCCATTCGTTTTGCGCTTGTACATTTTGGATTAGGCCATTTTTTGAGCTTATGGAGGGTAAAACAGATATTCTGTTGAAGAAACTGCCCTTTTGTTGGCTGATAGTGATTCTGGAAGCAGTTGTGCTTCATTTTCAAGTAGTTCTAGCAATAAGGAACCTTTTTGAAGTTGTTTTGCATCAGTTTTGTTTTCCTGTGGCTATGTGTTTGTGTTTTATTGGGCGAAAGTAAAAAAAAAAAAAAATGATTTGCGTATTACGACATCATCAGTCAAGTTGTGAGGTCATCACAAAAAGAGTAGTACAAAAATGGTCCAAATATAATCATAAATAACTTTGCTACATACTGTTTTGGTTGTAAATGAGAAAAAAAGATAGTTTTTGTTGATCTAAATAGAAACACATGACGTCATTGCACAATGCATGACGTCATCAAAATTTTACTAATGTAAAACAAAAGAAAATTTATTACTGAACAACTTTTCTGTTGATCATATTATGCTTACTTCAATAGTTTTTTGTACAGAAGCTTCTAACCTAAGGCAACTTAGCCGAAAAATGACCAAAAAAACAGCCGGCAGTTAAAGGGTTAATCCAGTAAAGGTTTATTTAACATACAACACACTACCAGTGCCGGCACCCAACTATGAGCATGAAAAAAAGATTGTTTTTATCCGCACATTTAAGATTAAATGCATTTCCTGTCCTATCCTGAATGTTACTTATATTTCTAATGAAAAATTACTGTTGCAACCTAAAGTGTTATTATGATTAGTTAATCACTGAACCTCATTTAATATGCTTTGAACGTTCAAATTTACTTCATTTTCAGCTTGTTTTTGGTTCTGTATCTCTTTTTGCGAACGAGAATGAGCAAATGTTGAAGCCGCACTTACACACCATTGTCACCAAGTCCATGCAACTAGCGAACACTGCACACGACCCATACAACTACTTTCTATTACTACGCGCGTTGTTCCGATCAATTGGAGGAGGCAGCCATGATTCTCTCTACAGAGAATTCCTTCCTTTGCTTCCCAATTTACTCCAAGGTAAAGTTTCATGTTGAATGTTTTACCACATATTTGTTTAGGTAAATTTTGTGATCACAATTTTTGAGAAATGTTTGTTATTGTGAACATTTGACTGTAAAAGTGTAAGGTCGTCCTAAGATTGTCTTTTTACTGAACATTTCTTTAATATTTCATGGAATCATTTCAGGGCTGAACAGCTTACAAAGTGGGCTCCACAAGCAGCACATGAAGGATTTGTTTGTCGAGTTGTGTTTGACAGTTCCAGTGCGACTGAGTTCACTGCTGCCCTACCTGCCAATGCTCATGGATCCTTTGGTTTCAGCATTGAATGGTTCCCAAACACTAATTACGCAGGTAATGTAACAGATGCAAGTGTGAAGAAAGTTTTTATGGTAATGCATGAGTAAGGATTAGGAATTTAGGATTTTTCGCTTTTCACTGGGATAACAAAATGCATTACCTTGTGTCAATAGTTAAGTTAAGTGAGGCTGTACAGTTATGGTTTAAAAATATTTATCTATTTAAAATTTCATTTTTTTGAATATATTCCAGTTTTAAAAATATTTGAAAAGTGCGTAAGTGCATACACATCTAGCAAGTGGCAGGGTTCAATCCTACAACCTTTCGATTGATGTGCTGACACTTGACCACAAATCAACTGAATAGTTTAAACTATTGGTTGAAGCAACTATTACTTTATATATATTGAGATAATTTTGACCAAAACTTGATTCTCCACTTTACATCATCGTCCCATATAAAAAATAAATAAACTAATCTATCCCCTTTTCTCCGATATGAAAAATAAAAGTGAAGTCTATTCAGAAATCTCTTTAGGTAACGATGGCTGTATCAGTTTAGTTTATATTGATGAATTTATCTTAACTCAGGGTTTGAGGACATTGGAACTTTGTGTGGATAACTTGCAACCCGACTTCTTGTACGATCATATTCAGGTTTGTAATGCGTATCTTTGTTATTGAATAAGTGGAGTTGAAATTTTTGTTAGTGGGTACAGTTGCCTCATATGGATGATTTGGTGTATCACGAAAGATCAATTTTTTAATAAGAGTCACTCGTAAATATACCATGTACAATGACGTATCTATTAAACATTATTTTCCATATAGCCGGTTCGAGCAGAACTAATGCAAGCATTGTGGAGGACATTGCGCAATCCTTCAGATGACATCGCCCATGTTGCATTTCGGGTTCTTGGTAAATTTGGGGGTTCAAATCGCAAGATGTTGAAGGAGGCTCAGAGGCTTGCTTACGACGACTCTGGATCACTTGGTCCGTGCATCAAACTCACTTTCATGGATTGCAAGAGTGGAGTTCTCTTACCGGCGAGTGTTTTATTAAAATTTAAGATCAAATAATGCTAATTAATATTGTTCTCTATGCATTGAGTAATCTGTCTTATATTTAGCTATAATGTATGAATTTTAAAGGAAGTAATGGAATAATTATGTTTTACAAGTACTCGAAAATCTGTTCACGTTAAACTAGAGTTCACGTTAAACTAGTTAAACTAGGTATGGCTTCAACTATCACAAACCTTGTAAACCACCCAGAATGTCTCATTATTCCAATTTATATTTTTCCAAGATTTCTACTAATTACTCAACTAGTTTACCATTTTATTTCTTTTCTTTTTTAGGTGAAGGATATTATAGGAAGTGCCTTGAAGTGCTTAAAAAGTCCAAACACAGAACATTATTATAGACGACAATCATTTGAAGTTATCAAATGTTTCTTGGTAAGTATAAGGCGCAGTTAATAATACCTTAACACATTTTAAACAAACATATTAATGAAAGCTGTGGCCACCTACCTAAGCACAAGATATTCTGATGAATAAATCTTGATCTGAATCATATAATGCACAAACTTAAATATTATTTAATCAGTTCTGCTAAGTTGTTGTTGCCATACTATATCAGAAACTAATCAGCTAATACATTCGCAGTTTTTATTAGTAAGAACTAATTTTTCCGTACTAATCTCACAGTATGTATTATAATGCATTATGGGGGGTTTATAAGTTAAATCAATTTTCCACAGATTGGGATGATGAACACTGGAGATTGTCACGAAAACTTTTCGCATCTTCTGCGACATTCCAGCTTCACCAAAGACCATTTCACACGAATACCTTCATCTGCGCTCTATAAATGCCAAGATACTGTGACAAGGGATGCATTCAAACAAGCTTTAACAGCAGCGTTTAGTAAGTAACATCGTAAAATAACTTTTTTGCAAGGTCTGTCCAAATACATATTTTTGGCATGATTAGCTACCCACCATGTTTAGCTTACTTGTAAACTATTAATTGATCCTTTGGTAAGCCTTTATAGGACATTGGAGTAACTGGATAAGGTTTAACAGATCGTAGTACCGTTGTTTTTATAATATAAAAACATGCCTTTGACAATCAGTATTTGGACCATTGATTAAACTGTGATCCTAGCTAGCTATCTCAATGCCATACCTGCTGTTTGCAAAAGTAGATGACTGTCTCCTGGATTTATGAGTCACCCTAGCACCGTAGTAACAAGTTTTTTATTTCATATCCCAATGTGTAACCTTGTACCTGCACCTACTAATGTAATGTTAACATGACCCGGTGTATACATGTCGTTTCCAGCACTGGAAAAATAAGAATTTGTTTTATACAATTTACTGTTGTATTTTTGTTAATAAAGCAATTCTGGTTAAACAAAGCCATTCTACTAAGTGTTTCTTGTGTAAATATTTCATGTAAATTCCTAACGAGTAAACTTTTTAGACCACAGGTATTACATGGCAAGCATGAAAGCACTTGTCATTGTCATTACGCATATTTACTTTACAGAATCTGTACAACTTCATGAACATAATGATAAAAAACAAATGTTTACATAGAATGAAACCCATCCCCCAATGATAAAAATATATGTTTTGCTGCAATAAAAAATTATGCAAACATATTTTGACCTTTTACCCTGATTAAACTTAGTTCCTTGTTTATTTACTTAGTTGTGCTGGAATAGAGTGAACTCTGTAGTAGCCTTTAGTAACCCCAGTAATCATTAATGTAAAGTAGGCGTGTTGTTGACCTTTGGTCATGTGACTTCGCCGTGTCGGTTCTGCTTCCCCAAATTCTTTAGAACTTAATAAGTCAGCGTTTGGCGGCGATTCCACGAAAATTAAGTGTAATTGTTTTTTTTAGTGTGTGCTGTGATTAAGGATCTACGGAAAATTGCCCTTCCCTTTGTGGCTCACGTAGTGCGTCATTACACTCTGGTAGCGATTGCACAACAAGCTGGTCCTTTTCCGACGACAACCAGATTGAACCAAAGGCATCGTTTAATTGGTAAGTTTGAAAATTTCGTTATTTTTAGTTTTAACATGCACTGTGCATTAAGGGCTCTGTACCTTAAGTTTTATTACCATAACCAAGTTATAACCAAATTATGCTTGCCAAGGCAAAACAATTTATATACCGTTATTTGGGTCAGTTTTTAAGGCCTTGTTTTTTGGGTATGATTTTATTTTTTACAAGCCTATATTTTTATTGGTTTGTTTTATAGTTGAAGCTAATTGAAATGTGATTTATTATATTTATATTCTTAACCTACCTCCCGCTAGTATATTATGCCACATAAAAAACAATGATCATGGACAGCAGGGTGCTCGATTCGATATCTGCCACTCTTTTGAATGGTTATTGCCTTGATTTATTTGATTTAGATAAAACAAGTAGAAAATATATCCAATATTAAAACCACTTTGTTAACTACCAAAAAGTTGTATGTAGGCATGATAAAATCTGATAACCTGTTGTATCCCATATTGTGTTGAATTGTTCAATCTTTGTGGATTAACTCTCCATGTATCCTTTTTTCACATAGTGAAAATAATTGTCTGTTGGATTGAGAGGTGGTTTCAATCGTCTGTTTGACGCAGATGAAAAATTAAAGGCATATCTCACATTACTCCAAATCTCGCACAGGTTACAATGGAGGAGAAAGGGGAGGAATTAAATCTGGAATGGACCCGCTGGTTGTGGTGGATGCTATTGCTGAATGTATGGCTTATGAAGAGAAAGAACTATGCAAGATTGGAAACATCGCCCTATTACTCATGGTTAAAGTTGGTGGTGAGTTTATTTTATCAATGAGTTTGTTTGAAAACTATGTTTTTTTAATTTCTTAATCATTTTCAATTTTGCTCATAAAATTTGATGTTTATACTTCACAATTGGGAGCAGTAGCACCATGCAGATACATTTTGAAATTTAATTAAAAACTTCAACCCACTTTGCAAAAGCGACTGTACAATATCTGCAGTTGTTGGAGTGAGTTTTAAAAAAAATTCAAACAGTGGCTTTAAAGTTTTATTCCATTTCCGATCATTAAATTAATAACGTATGCGAAGACAGACATCTATTTGTACTTGCTTTCCAGCCACTGTGCTTGGTTCAAGCGAGCGTTCTGCCAATTTGCCGCTGTTCTCATACGTAGTTGAGCGGATGTGTGCTTGCTGTTATGACAGAGCATGGTACGCCAAATATGGTGGTTGCAGTGCCATTAAGTATCTTATGGAACAGGTTTGTTTTTCGAATTTTAATGTGCATAGAATAAACAATTCTTCAATGTCAGTATGCTTTTTGTATTTATTTATATTTACCATTAGTTATTAAAATAAATCATAATGTTGCACAAGTTTAACTGTTGCTTCCATTTTATTCATTGTTTTGTTCAGTTTGTTTCTATTAGGGTTTAATGTTTTGTTTTTAATTTTTAAATTAATTTTTCTTACAAAATAATTAAATACAAACTAGAGCTATACAAATATGTTTGTATGATATGGATGTGAGGTATAATTCAGACTTGTAATACTAAGCATTTTTTCTATAATTTTTATGGTTTAATATAATAGGTTATATTGTTTATTTTAAATGTGAATTCTCCTCAGCCAATTTGATTTTACTGTCCAGGAATGTGCTTTACTTCCTGTGCATCTTTTAACACATCATACACAGTGCTATCTATTTTGATCAAATTTACGTTTACGACTAGATGCCAATAAAGTGGATCCTGGAGCAGCAGTACGTGTTTCTGAGAGCACTCCTTTTTGTGATGATGGATTTAACGAATGAAGTGTCTAGTGGTGCAGTCGACTTAGCCAAAGACATTCTCAAGGTATGAGAGACTTTTTGTTACTTTAAAAGAATGGTTTTGATGCAAGGAGTGTCCTTAGGTTTTTTTAATCGATCGATAAACTAAAAGTTTATTAAAGGATGTTGTAAGATAAAACTAATTATAGCAGACATTCACTTATCTGTTTTTTTAAGTCTTTGGTATCGTCGTTTAGTTGGTGTTTTTTTTTATTTTTTTCGAAGTTGCTATGCAGAAACTTAACTTAGCTTAAAAGCAGTAATGTATTTATAAATTCATCAGTAGAAATACAACATTTCATGCATTTAAAGCAGTTGTTTGCGGTCATAAAGAAGTTGCAGTTTATGGTTTGACTGCTTATGGTAAACTGTACCAATGTAATCAAAAGAAGCATATTATATTTGGTTAAACAGATAACTACAAATGGCATTATGTAAAGGGCTAATGGCTAAGAAATAGGATACATACAGTACACAAAGTATACTAGCAGCATTAGTTCTTTTAAAATACACCACCCTACTATTTACAGGCCAAACAATTAAAACAGAACTATTAGTAGAAAAACTGTTGCAATCATTTACTTTGGACATTTTGGCAAATATCCAGTTAATTTTCAGCATGATATAAACATTTTAACGGCAGGAACTGCTAATAAAATGTGCCACACCACTGTGTGGGGAGCTGGCTGCTGACCAAGATGCCGTGAGACTTCAACAAACCTCGTTCAACCGAGTGATGCATGAACTAGTGAGAGAGGTCACTTCTCCAAATAAGCTTGTCAGGGAGCAGGTGAGTTTTATATGTTTGCATTTCTGCTGGTGTATGTTTTGACATAATAATAAAAGGTCTGGACCACATGATTTATAGTGTAAATTCAAGTGCTAAATATTGCTTTTTCTTTTTTAAAAAAAAAACCTAATTATCTTTGAAATACCACACAGGCTGTCAGCGCTCTTGAGATATTAGCAGAGACGTCAGGCCACACAAGCGTCACGGTTATTATGGAACCGCATCGTGACGTCCTCTCCGACATGATTCCTCCTCGAAAACATTTGCTCCGCCACCAGCCAGTCAACACCCAAATTGGTTTAATGGACGGAAATACTTTCTGTAATTCCCTGCGACCAAGACTCTTCACACTTGATTTGTCTGTCAAGGAACATAAAGTAAATAACAATGTTGTTTTTTATTCATTTTTATCCAAAGCTATTTTAAGATTTCGCCATTCGCCATTAGTCTCAAGCTTGTTTTATCGTTTCGATTGACATTTGTTTGAACCGAAACTGTTTTAATGAGCAGTACAATTTTATTGAGTAAGGTGGAGCACAATGTATAATATAAGATAAAATGTGAAAAAAACTAAGCTTCAAAACCTATATAAGTTATTCAATAAGATTAAATTCTCTTTTCCTAAACCTTAAATAAACTAGATATTCGCCACCAGTTTTGTTGACTTTTATGCTTGTTTTAGATTTTGTGTCTAACCAAGTACTATTCAGTCAATCAGATACCCAACATATAATATATTCCCATGTTTAGGTATTTTTCACGGAGTTGTTTCACATTTGTGAGGCAGATGACACAGCACTTAAAAAATTGGCTTGTTACAAGAATGTTTCCAGTCTGATCCCACTTAGAATGAGTGCCATGAAAGCTCTCTCTGTGCTTTACTACATCCCACTGGTATTATATGAAAATCTCTTATTGTTTGTTATACATTTGATAGTATTAATTTTTTATTCCAATTTGAACATTTTTTATTTTTATTAGATTAAAAATTAATGAAAGTGATTTTTGTAAAGTGTGAAAGAATCAAGTTATAATTCAGCAGCCTAGTTTTTCTGGCCAGACATAATGTTGCACTTTAACTAGTCTTTGAAAACTGTTCACTTGGATGTTAATAAAGAATTTTTTAATTGATGCCATGTAAACATGTGACATTTTAGGCGGAAAATGCCCACTCTCCTTGTGTACAAGGCCAGCCAATTTCATTAAAAAAGTTGAAAATAATGCAATTTTGTCCATTTTATTGATAAATTTCTTTTTAAAAACAAGGTGAAGGAGAAAATAATCAACGTTCTGTTCAAACAACTTGGATCGGAAAGCAAGGAGTTGATGATGACGGCTGAGGAATGCATTCGGAAGTTCTTAAAGGGGACGGAATCAGATGGAAAGCCAATCGAAACCGATGTTGTCCACAATGCCATGCGACCCACCTTGCTTAAAATGGGAGACTACAGGTAAAACGATGGTTTTGGTCGATTTTAGCATTGTTTTTTGTTAAAAATACGGAAGTATTTTTTTATGGATTTAAAATTTAATATTAAAAAATTTTTGTAAATATTTTGCAAACTCTTTTCTTTTTGAACTTACAGGAACCTGACATTAACTGTCGTCCACCACTTAGCAGCGCTATCGAGACTGTTCCCAAACACTTTTAACGAGAAGTTATGTGAGCAATTGTTCGCGCACCTTACCAAATGGATCGAAACAGCACTGGTCAAGCAAGCCACGTCGCAGACCACGGCCACTACGACCACCACAACAATCCAGGAATCCAAGTCTGATGTGGCGAAGGAGCTCGAGCTCTGTGCTGCCATCTTGGAGATATTTCATCTCATTCCACTTGCACCACAAGTATAAAATCCAATTCTTTCTTTGGAATCTAAATACACTCGAACTGAGAAACTATATAGTTTGAGCTTTCACAATCACAAAATTGATATTCCTTTAAGGCGATAAAATTATTATAATTGTTTCTTTTTAATCACAGGCATTATTGGAGCCTCTGATAGCATTAGTCGTCAAGACTGAAGCTGGGCTGATGCTTGAGGTGGGAAGTCCCCTGCGAACCCCATTGTTGTGTTTCATCACCCGTCACCCGGATGCTGCTCTCAATATCTTCCTGCACGGGGCAACTGATCGCCACTGGAATCGTTTGCTGGTGGGTATACTTACTATATTGTTTGTAACATGTTTTTCATAGTTTATATACCGGACTCCATGTTCATTTTTTTCACGACTTATTTTGTATCCGAGATATTTATTTACAAAATCTTGTCATTTTAAAATATTGTTTTATAACTGTTTTATTATAAAATTGCAAATTTTGTATTATTTATTTCTCAACTGCAGTATGGAAGATCTTAATTATTAATAAAAACTCAGCAAAGCGGATTCTATTAAATAACCATGAGTTTATAGCCTTGTCGGTTGCCGGCAATTCTATTAGGTTGTCATGTGATAAAATAGCAGTCATGTCTTTTTCTTTTTTGTTTGTGTAACATGGTAACAATAGTTAGCATTCATGCTTTAAAGCTTTTTCGTTTAGATGTAATTTGTCAAAACATTTTTATCAGATATCATTTTTGAAGAGGACTGACAAAAATGGTGAAATACTGCGTGAAAAACTTGAAAAGAAATCACAGAAAATTCTCAGCATTTGTTTCAACCATCTAGCTGCTGATGTCACTATTGTATCAAGCCAGATGGCAGATTTACAATACTTTGGCATTCTTGTATGTTTGTGCTGTTTATTGGTTTATATTAAAATTTAGCAGATGAAATATAAAGACAGTAAAATTTTAGTTGCATACCCCTGCTTATTCATGGGTACTTAAGCTAATTCTTTATGCTTTATTAAAAAATCTAGGAGTATACTTATAAAGTGGGAATAGTTTTGCTCACTGCAATAACCATTAAATTAAGATGTTAATAATAAATATGCTATTGGTGCATAAGATACTACTGAAGCTGATAATAGTTGTCACAATGATGGGGTCGTGATAAGTAAGTGACTATGCAACTTAAAGCTCGATTTCAGTTTCTAAGGTGTATTCAAACCAGCAATTAAAGCAAAATTTTCAACCAAAAATTATTAGATTAATTCAGTTATATATGGTTGCTAATAAATAGAAACATATTATTGTTACAAACAAAGCTTAAATAAACATTACAAGAGGCTGATAACTCATTATGACTGCTGAAATAGCATCGCAGAAAACTGACCCAAAACATAAAACCCAAATATCATAAACTGGAGAGACTTAACAAAGAAAGATAAGTATGCCATAAGAGGTGTCTATAAATATGATAAAACACTGGGTCATAAATGACTGTTGACGTCAACAGATACTTTTAATCAGAATTGACAAAAAGTAATATCAAATTCAATAACTTAAAGATATCATAATAGAAAGCACAAAAAATATTTCAGCAATGTTCACAACCTTTCTTTTTTCACAGTTGATATCGATACTATCAAAACACAACCCACAGTTCCTTGGCCAGGACATGCTTGTTGTGAACAAGCTGCATGAGATTTGGATTCAGCCTGATTTTCATAAGAGACATGAAAAAGGTAACAGGATTGTGTAGTTTTGAGACTTTATTATTCAAGAATGCTAGTCATTTTATACATGTTAAACTGTTTAATTTAATATTAATTTCCTGGCGAGTGGGCAAGGCCATATTAAAGAAGTTTAAATGAGAAGCCGTTATTGTTGGACAAAACCAAATTGTCCCATCAAAATATTTAAAAATTGTGAACATAAGTAAAATAAAATTTAAATATAATTTGTGCTCCAACTTGTGTAGAATGTACTCTTAACTTTAAAAAAAATTGTTAAAAAAGCAATCATAATGCTACTTGCTTAGTCGGGTTTCTAGATCTATTAGATCTATACCGTGTTTACTTAGCAGTAGTTTTTCATTTTATTTAACATGAAGCCTTCCTACGCAATAGAAACCAACTTGAGCTGTCACTTTGACGAAGCTAGGTTGTTGTGCAAATGTCTGTTGCGTTATGCATCGAGCAATCCTACCGATGTCGGGCTGCAGTTCCAACTTCTACGAGCGTTTTCCTCCAGAACTCTCACCGATTTCCAGTTCCTAAAGTCCTGGTTTGAAGAACATGTCCCGACAAACTACACAATGCAACAGAAACGATTGGTAAAACACTTAATTCCCTTTCTTAAAGTCTAAATTAAGGGTGCAAAATATAGCATTCTAGTGTTTATTTCCTGACATATAAGTATTTCAACAACAGTAGAGTCAACATTTTGGAACTGGTCAGGATTCTTCAATTTATTTTTTAAGGAAAATTGTAGGTGAATAAAATAAACTGAAAAGGGGCCAAACAGTTCCTTACAAACCACCCACCCACAGAAAATCCGTTAACAAATTTTAATTTATAACTTAAATATTAAAATTAGAAATCGTGGATGTTAAGTTTGGATTGATATATAGTGTACACTCACCAGGGGGATTAAAAATAGTGGTGGTTAAAAGTGGTTGACACTCTGTTTGTTTGTTAGAAATTGTTGCTAACCATTTTTCCCCAGATTTTCTTCAAATTTGTCGACCTTTACCATGAACCTACATTCCCATCCGATTTGAAAGCACTCGCCATCCAGCACATCCTGGTGCCGATATTCCGACACGCTTTCGATAATAATGAGGGTGAACAACTGATTGGTGGCCCCCCTAATCCCGAAGCTGACAGTCCCAATGACTGCATTAGTGTGTTTATCAACAGGTTTGTGGTTGATTTTCATATGAAAAAGGTGTTTGGTTATTTTGATCTCACTCTTTTGTAAAGTCCAGTTATTTTAAGTTTTATTTCTGATGATGTTTACATCATTTGTCACAAAGTTTTCATGTGACTAATTTACATAAAATAAAATTTGCACAATGTGTAAATCTAAAAGTTATTTTATAATTAGCAACGTGACGATCAATCCCATGCAGAGTAATTGACCCGGACAAACCGTACGCTGCTCCGGATGCTGTTCAGATCCAACTTCTTCGCTTCCTCTCGCTTCTGGTGGATCGCGCTTCTCCTCACATACACGATCCCACGAACAAGCGCCATGGCAACAAACTCCGTCGTATCATGACGTTTGCATGGCCGTGTCTTCTCCCGCGTAACTGTGTCGACCCTGCGAGCAAATACCACGGCCATCTACTTCTTTCCCACATCATCGGCAGCTTCGCGATAAGAAAACGAATCGTTCTTCAAACCTTTTATTCCCTCCTTAAGGTAAATCTATCATTTCTTCTGTAGTAATCAAATGGATCGTCAACCGAATGATTCTCCGTTTAAAACCAGCAGATGCTGGTTGGTTGTGTCTTTGGGAACATGTATAAGATTGAACAAAATCTTAAAAATTGTGGGCATAAAATATTGTAACGCTTATTTTTGTAACGATATTACATCTTTCATTTTCTAATCCATAGGGGGTAAATTTCTTAACTTAACTTCAACTCAAATCACTACACAAAAGTCTTTGTAATATTATCCCGATAAATTAGTCATCCATGCATGTTGTCTGATTTCCCCAGGCACATGCAGTCGAGGCGCGATCTGTGGTCCGGCAAGCGCTTGATGTTCTCACCCCTGCTATGCCTGCTCGAATGGAGGACGGGAACCAAATGTTGACTCACTGGACGAGGAAGATCATTGTGGAGGAAGGCCACACCCTCGCACAACTCATGCATGTCCTTTTGCTCATCGTAAGGCATCACAAGGTGGGAGGCTTTTTTAAGTTTATAGAAGCATGGATATCTTCTTTTTTTAAATTGTTTATTTTCCTTTTAGGTGTACTACCCTGTAAATAGTGGACTGGTCCAACAAATGATTGCTTCCATGCAGCGATTAGGATTTGCTCCCAATACCAACATGGAACAAAGAAGGTATGTTTCCATATTATTCTACATTCATTCACTCTGATGTTAACTGCGCTTTTCTGGATGTTTTATTTTCTAGAAAATTCCAATTTCGACATTATATTTATATTAAATGAGTTACGTTTAATTTTTATAATGCAATAATTCCACATTTATGTGAGAACTTTACTTATCAAAATAAAAATGTGCTTTGATTTAAAAAAATATTGATATCTCACAGGTTAGCAGTAGACGTAGCCGAAGTTCTGATCAAATGGGAATTACGACGGCTGTCGGACGAACAAGAAGCAAATGAAGGTAATTTGAATCCTTTTTTAGTTTAGATTTGTAAAATAGTTCCACGGATATCACACTCAGAATGTGTTGGATGATGAAGTTTGCTGAAGAGTTACAGTCGTTATCTTTGAAAGGTTTCAGTTCTTATAATTTCACCCTAGCTGAGTCACATCATGGGGATTGGGGGTGATAAAAACGACAACCCATCAGGTTTGACGGGTAAAGCCCGGCGAGTTACTAATGCAGAGATAAAGAATGATTTGAATCAATTAGTACAGAGTCCGTCCTTATTAACATGACAACATATTTTGCAGCCAAATCACTGATCCACCCGGTTGCAGCACTTTCCATAAAGCTGGAAGCTTCCACATCAAGTGGTGCGAATTCTGTTGTGGGCTTGGAGAAGAAACACTCGGACACCATTGTCAACTTTCTGCTTAGAATGACCTGCCAGGTAATGTTGTTAAATGAAACAGAAGATTTTTCTTATCTTGTTTGTCCCGAGGTGGTAAAAATTCTTAGTACTCCAAAAAAGATCTATGCAGACCAGGTTGTCACAGATATTTGCATTTTGTTTAAACCATCTGGATTTGGTTCACCTTGTTGTTTTGGGCAAATGATTGGTAATACTTATATAGTAGGGTTAAACTATGAAGCCATCATGTTTATACACACTTTGTGTAACTACCATGCCAAAATGCTGCATGTTAGCTTGTGTACTTGCCTGAGTCATGATAAAAATGAAATTTCATAAAAAAGTTTATTTTATGGTATATTAGAAATTATTATTTACTCGCATACATCTAAGTTATTCGATAGTCTATTGTTGATAATTTTGGTATCATAGGTCAGTGAATCTGCCGGCGGAGCTGGAGAATTATTATCGAGGAGATGCGTGGGGCTGCTACGAACCGCGTTGCGACCGGATGTGTGGCCGAAGAGTGAACTTCATCTTCTGTGGGTTGATAAGCTCTTGCTCAGTGTGGACCCTGCTCAACAGGTGATTGGACGAATTGTTTATTTAATATTGGGACTTGTGTTAGTATTACGAATATGTTGTTGCATGTTGTTTTTTTTATAAACTGCACATTTGCTGACTGCTGGGGAATGTACTTAGTTTGCTCTTTATTATGTTGTCACTTATATATAATAAACGATGGATTACTCGAATTGGGCTTATTCCAAATGTGTAGCACAATTTAATAATACATCTCACTCATTATGAACTATTATTCAACCCCAGTATTTGCAGGGAAACACCGGCAACATATGCACAGGAATTGAACTTCTCAACCTTATTTTGTCATTGGTACCAAAAGAATCCGTCACAGCCACTGTAAAACCATTGCAAAGAGGAATAGCGGCTTGTATGACTTGTTCGAATGTCAAAGTAAATGATTGATGCCTTTTTTCTGTAGAATTATTAAATTTTTACTTTACAGCATAGATTTGTATCATGTGTGTTGTGTAATTTTAAGATTGATGTTGGTACCTCTGGTTTTTTTTCCGCTCATATATATTTGGAAATGGTTAAATCTTAGTTTTTCGAAAAGAAATTCCACATCTAATAAACACTAAAAGGAAAAAAGCTTTAACCTTGTTTGAAGAGTTGTGTTCAAAAACGTGATTTGGTGATTTGGTGATTTGTTGTTTAATTTTCCTATAAATTATATGCATAAATCCCTTTTATTGTCAAATAAGAGGATAAACATAAAATAGTCATACAATATTTCAGCTATCCTTAAACAGTGTTATATTATCTTTATTCCTTTTGCTGAGAGCATACTATATTTTTTTTGCTGAGAGCATATCATATTTCTTCTTTAACACCATTCCACACACCCCAGGTGATCAGATCTGTTCAAAGCTTGTTGGCTTGCTTGTTCTCACTCTTCCCCCCAACTGCTCCTCCAACCAATCAGGATCCACTCGTGGGTCAGGTGATCGTGCCGAAGATCGAGCTCAGTGAAGCAGAAAGAGAACTCAACGTTTTGTTTGTCGCCGTGGAAACTGCGGTGTCAGACGGCCTTACAGAGTACGAAAAGCAGTCAGCCACATCAAATGGTAAGTTTTAATATAGAACAACTGTGAAACATTTTATTAGCAGGAAGCATATTTTTCCTACTTTTTCCATGCATTTACCATATATACTATAAGGAAAATGGTGGTTTTATTAAAAATGCACTTTTCGCATATATTACAGTTTCTAACTTGAATGGAGTTCCCACTCATGTACAAGGAATTATAATCTCTGTTATAAAGTATTAAGTTCTATCTACATTTCATAACTTTTTTTAATTTTCAGGTTTATTTTCAACCCTGATGATCTTAAAGGCAGCATGCACACATACACCATCGTATATCGACCACTTGTTAGCTTCGTTCGTACGGGCATTTCAAAAGTTGGTAAAAGAACACCTTCAAACACCTACACAAACTGGACAATCCACCCCTGAACCCAACCCCAGTTAGTCCATTGCTTCTTTCTTATATATCTGTTTATTTTAAAAGGTTGTGTAACTAATACTGCAACTCAGTCTAGGTCTTTGGTGTAGTGTTTAGCGAATAAACTACTTCCCAATTCAATTCCTGTCTTGATCACTAAAATTTGGATTTGTCTATGCGCAAGCCATTGCTAAACTCATGCATACAGTGACAGCTTTTGTACCCTGGCTGTGGATGAACTGCCATTTAACATTAGTGTTATCAACATCTCTAATCATTTTTTGTTCCCTATAATAGTACTGACTACTTCTCTTTATCCTCAAGGATTTAAAACACGACATAGAAGTTAGGTTTATTGTATCTAACTTTAGGTTTACTATTTAAATAGCACACAAAAAACAACTAAACTTTGACAAAGTGTTTTTTAACAGTAATCAGCGAGTTGATTGTTGTGTGCCTGGGACTGGTCAAATGTCGTGTGGTCAGTATGGCATCGGACACCCGTCGCTCACTCATGCATGGAGTCTTCTCGCAAATCATCGAGCGATCTACTGACCCAAAACTCATCAAAGCCGTCATTCGCATCCTGGACGGATGGCTTAAGGTTGCGCAATTTGTATTTCTTTCTGTGGATTAAATTCAAAGTTTCAATTGAATATATTCTTTTGACAAGTTTTATTTCAATAATATCTTGTTTTTAAAAGTGTTTTTGTAACTTTGTTACATTTTATAAAGTCATCGTAAAATGGTGTTACGTGGATACAAATGAGCATTTTTATAAGACCATTTGATGTATAAATAAATGTTTTTTCTTATTATGTTATGATAGAGTAATTAATAGAAACCTTCTTTTAAGTTAAGTGACTGGTTCTGTGAAACAGATATTTAAAAAATGGGATAATTTGTATACTTCTTGGTGTAAAAATTATTTGCACATTTTGCTAAATTTCAATTTTAGGCAATGGCCTCTGGTGATAGGACTCAAGCACGAACACTCAAGGAAATCTCACCTCTGCTGCTTAAGCTAATGAATATTGAGAAGAGATTTTCGTCCGAACATGCAGATATTCATACCGGCTTCCTGGACCTTGTCAACTATGTTTACAGGTTACACTAATTGCTGAAATACATGGATATAATAAGCGTTTATTTGATTTAGGAA
>CH002433.1:197820-214602 GCA_000149265.1 Ciona savignyi | reverse complement strand
CAGTATATCTTATGTGATACATTTCTTATGATATGAGAAAGTAGTATTATTATCTATATTTTGTTTTATTTCCAGATTCATATTTTGTTTTATTATGGCTATAAGCTTTTGCAGTTATGAAGACTTAAAAATCATCATATTATAAACTTCTGCATTTTTTTTATATTTTTAAATTTCTCAAACTTTTTTAGTTAACATGTCTTCATTTTGTCATAGTTGGTCTCTGAGTGATACCTTGCTAAGTTGTCCTACTATGTTTATTATAA
The DNA here is from genome assembly GCA_000149265.1 of Ciona savignyi. Lineage (NCBI taxonomy): Eukaryota > Metazoa > Chordata > Ascidiacea > Phlebobranchia > Cionidae > Ciona > Ciona savignyi. Next base: position 214,336 of record CH002433.1, on the reverse strand, counting down.
ATGATATATTAATGAGTGAGGCAATACATGCTCATTGAAATGTTGCGGACACGCTTAACATTATTGCTGATATTAAAGATGACCACTGAAGCACAGCCGACGAAAACCAGTGAAACTGTGAAAGCTCCCCCGCGACGCTCTGTTAGACAACGATATTCAAACAGGTGTTGTTTTAACTTATACTCCCATGTATATAGCCAACATTGTTTACCCCATGCAAAACCCTCATATATATCCTGTGTATGTATGTACCCTATGTATATATATCCTATGTATGGGCGCGGCCGCCTGTGTGTATATAAACCGAAGTGCCTTTAGCGCAGTTAAGAACAACTTAGTCAAAAAAGGCGACATTCAGACCGTCGCCGATATGTCCTATATATAGTCTGTGTTTAACCCTCTACTGCATGCATTGCGTGTGTATCCCATATAATAACCTCCATATATGAACTCCCCAATAGCAGCAGTGCGTCATCCGCAACCACGATGAGCACGCTGTCATCATTCTCGTCTTCATCATCAACATCAATCGGGAGGATCAGCGAAGCTGCCGAACTCCACGATCGCCACCCCATGTGAGTATCATCTATATATGATGGCTGGAACATTCTGCACCTGATGAATGTCGAACTGCTAATGGGGGGGTGGAATACACAGGGGACTTGATGTTTTAAGATTATTGTATCATTTTGTCTGCATCAGCCAACCAGATTAGACGTTGTGCAATGATATTTAATCCTTAATTGTCCTGTAATCTGCCATCTATAAATATTATTGTAGTTTTAAATTAGCTTCAAAAAACATGTTTGTTTATGGTGACTGACACATGGTTGACTCTATTTTTACATCTTTTTTTCGCTTGACACCAACTTAATTTTGCAATCTAACATTGGGAAGCAAAACGGCCACTTTTTGAAATCAATTTGCGCAAATCACTAAATACAGTGCAAGTATATACCAAACAGTAATAAATAATATTTTGTTCAATCCTAGTGTGTACTCCACAAGTGTGGTAACCACTGTCCAATGAAGTTTACTTTGTGTTGGTAGGCACGAGCCAGTGGGGCCCCCTCTAGTGGAGGAGGAGGGCGCACTCAAGAAGAGATTTCCAATCGACACTGGCACGTATCGGGTGACTCGTGGGAGGAAAGCTGGCAGGAAGATGCGATCATCGCTGGAAGTTCAAATCAGCCCTCCTGCGAACTCAGCTCATTCGACCAACCTTCCTCCTCCCCCACCCCCTCCTCCTACTGAACCCCTTCAACCCCCTCCTCCTACTGAACCCACTCTTCCAACTGAACCCATCCAACCCCCTCAAACGGAACCCATCTTACCCCCTCCTCCTATCTTACCCCCTTCTTCTCCTACTGAACCCACCAGACCCTCTCCTATTGATCCTACCTTATCCCCACCCAAGGAATCGGAACTCCCCCTACCTACAGAACCCCCCGTACCTCAACCAAAAGATCCCCCATTAGCCCCATCCCACCTGCCACCACCCCCACCACCCCCTCCACCACCGAAGGATTTGGATGAGCGAACAAAGAAGTTGATCCGAAGATTGTCCGAACGTCGGAAATCTCAGCATTTCCCACCCGACCCCACACTGCCCCCATGTGTCAGGTAGTTCATTGTTTATATTTTTCCATATCATAATGAAATGATTTACTCCTGCAAGACATATTGCAATACGGATAATAAAATGAAAAGAAATTTAGATGACCAATGAGATATTTTGGATAGGAGCTACTTAAGTTATTAGGAGCATATACAGCAAGTGACATTAACGTAAGGCACATGTCCATCAACCATTGAGCCAAGTATAACATAACAACACCTCCGTAATCTTGACAATAATATTACTATACGGGGTAAACAATAATATCCCACCCTTATCATTACCATGCTTTTTAATACAGTGATTTAGTGGTGGAAGACATCAATGACACTCCCCCATCTACTCCAACCTCCAATACGTTGTATGGGAACGAAAGTCCGACGATGGCGGAAAGTTATAAAGAAGTCACCTATTTACTTGGATCCGATTCTGACTCTGGTGCGCCACCTTCTGCCAACAATCAGCCCACTGATTCCTTGTTAGGTGGCAGTGTGGAGCAAAAGAAGCCACCGACCAAGGTACGTTTATATATATATATATGTGTGTCTGATGTCACACTCATGATTATGACGCAGGCAATTGTACCCGAGATCTCGCCCACACCCCTCCTCCCCGATGTTACCTTGATACCCGATCCACCCTGTCTCGCTCAGCAGATTGGCATTCAAGACAAGGTGCTCGCCCACGTAAGACGTCGCATATTCACATTTCCCTCAAACACCATCCACGTTATAACATAATCGCTGAATCAACCATCGAAGCGAATATGACAACTAATGCTATTGGTTACACGTTGTTTTGATTTGACAAAATAACTGGTTGCCATTGACAACTCTACTTAACTGGTCTATTCTACCAGTCTGGCAGAATCAGATTTACGTTGCCCCTATTCGTAGCAAAGCGTAAACTTTAATTAATTTGGCAGTGTTCCCACCAATATTGCCATTAACTAGTAAAAGCATATTTATTTTATGTAAAAAATGTTGTGACCAGTTGGTTCTTCCGGCCTGCATTTAGCCGCCAGCAGAAATACGGTGGGGTCGAAACTATCCGCGATCTAGTCAGTTATGTCCTGACCATGGCACTTACCGCACTTTGCCCGAGTTAAATATTGTAGTAATGTCTACACCGCATTTAACACAATAGCTATGACAACCTGTCTGTAAGAACGAGGTAATCTGACGATCACCGTTATGCACTGTCGCGTCCACGGGTTAACATAAAGACTATCATATTCATTATCAGACAACCCTAAAAAATAGAATTTTTCTATTTAATTGCATCGTGAGAAAATAATGTTTAAAATATTTAAAACTGGGTTCGTGTTTAGTGGGTGAACTAATTTTAATCCACACTGGTTCGGTGGTAGTTTGTTGTGATATTTATAACCAAGATCTGCTTCATCTTTTACAATTTAATATGTTAAAACAAGTGATATTGTGTTGTTGTTGTTGTTGTTATACTTAGATGTTTCTGCTTTTTGTAGATCCTAACTTCGAGCAACAAAAAGGCGCTTGACTTTATGAAAGATATTCTGCCGCAATCGTCGCACGAAATCGTGGAGGAAGGAATGCGAAATCGCCGAAGAAAGCCGCTCGAACACGTCACCACTGAAATGTAAGTCCATGGAGCCATGCCTCGTATATTGCACACCACAACCGCCTAATTGCTTCTTCCATGTTTACCGCCCATGCACGTGGGAGGGTTTATGATGTTAAATCTCAATTAGAACCGATGTATCGCTTAATTCGTGCAGCCACACAGCTAAACCTGTTGATATTTACACACCGATTGAACACCACCAAGCCTCGCTTCGCCGAAAGTAGCTATCCATATCAATATAATCAACACGACCGACATAAATTTCTTCCAACACAAACATCGTGATGATGGCTCCATGCAGCATAACAACACGCTCTATTACGTAACATGTAACTTTGCAGCGTTTGTTACGTCACACAAGGCGTTATGACTCGGAACATGTGAAGTTTATTAAACAAAACTCTCAGACGGAACTTTTTAACGTGTTCTGTCAATTTTAATTATAACCACTTCGCGAGGCATAGTGGCCATTACCTTTCAATATACGTAACAATCACTTGGCGCACTAGCATTATGACGTAAATCCAAGCACAAGGTAGGATTCGCGTCTCGCTTAAAGAAACTTGCAATGCCGCACTTAAGTGCTAATGTTTTATAGCATGCTTGCTACATAGAACGCTAATTAGAGTGCGCTGGTGGATTACCATCACTTCCATTACTCTTCTTGTCACTGTTACGTCAAAAGCTTTCGACAATATAATTATGTCAATACGCTGAATTCATTATGTGCGGTGTAGACGAGAAATTATTAAATTATTCTCTGCCGGCTCTTTCTTCGCGCTCTCACATTTCTCCTTTTACTCTTTCTCTCTATTTGGTCGAGCACCAACCGCCAAATCATCACCACACTCCAAAATATCATGGCTCCCGGTTCTATTGAGTCTTACGAGGATAGTGCTGTTCGTCAAATAGACCCGCATGCACGCGGTCGGGGCTGTGGACGAAGGTACTTGGCAGGTTTAGCTTGAAATCGAGTCTCGTATTTAAGGCGCTTCGTTCATATGCACTTCCCATGTTTAGCTTATTAGTTTAATTGTTCTAATTAGTAATTATGACGTAACAGGGAGGAAGCGAAGAACTGTGAGCCACTTCCCGCGTCATCGAAATATTATAAAACGTCAGCATCGAAAGCCAGGATATTGAACTTGGTCAAAGAGAAGATAGCAGATGGTGAGATTGATCCTGAAGATGACAATGTCGAAGACATCAATTCTAAAAAGGTAAAGCTTTGTGACGTCACATATAATGGTGACGTCATTCGATTGTTGGCAGGTGGAACTCGTGTTGAGCATTAAAAGTAAATTGTGCGAGTTGGAAAGCATGAAGGAAACTCTGCAAGTTGAAATGCGCGAGAATGAGCGCTTGGGCGGCCAGGTGCTGACGCTTGTGCAGCGAGTTTGCAGTGATCGGGAGCAGGAAAAGTACAACATATTTGCTCATGATGTGGATAAGATCATCAACTTGCTTCTCTCACTATCGGGGAGAATGGCTCGGGTGGAGAATGCGATAGAGATGCTTCATCCAAACGCCGATAAGCATGAAATGGTGGGTTTGGCGTTATTAACTAACATTATGACGTAATAAAGAATATCGTTGTAGGAACAATTGGAAGAGAAGCGGCGAAAGTTGGCTGAACAGCACGTGGAAGCAAGACAATTAAAAGCGAACATCGATCGGCGCCAGAAAGCTGTGTCTGAGACTTTAGCTGCTTACTTTGATCAGGAGCAGGTATGTTAGGTGGGTTTGCCATGTAAGGCTCGATATCTAATCTGCGGTTCTTACAGTTCGCCGACTACGAGCATTACATCAAGATGAAATCTGCGCTCATAATGGAACAGCGGGAACTCGACGACAAGGCCAAGTTGGGCGAGGAGCAAATGCAATGTTTGACCGAAAGTTTGTCCGAAGAGTGGCAGCAGAGATTACAATCGATAATGGAAGTTTCATGACAGCTTGACGACGCGTTATGATGTCACAGTGCCACGCGTCAAGAGCCAAAGCCACGAAAAGTTCAAAGTGCAACCCACTATGTATGTGTTCAACGTTAATTGTGATGGAACAATTGACGCCGAAGACGCCCTGCTTCATATTATTCCATGAAATGTATATTTGCTTTTGTTACTGGCAATCTTAGTGTTCGCGCATATTTTACGCCATGTTTCACAAATGTTTAACTGCCATGGGGAATGCTAGAGTTGCATTCTGTTCCCAAGTAATAAAATAGCAAACTAGCTCATCGGGTGTCGTCGGTTTGATAATTCATGCTGTTTTGGTGTTGCTGTTATTAGGGTAATAGGACATTAAGTAAAGGTATAGTCAGATAATATGAAAATAGGAAAAATATCAAATTCATATTTATGATACGATTTGATAGTAATCTTTGCAGAAGAATAAAGCAGGTACGTGCTATAATGTTTTTCTGGAACCAAAACTGGGCGATAAGTTTTTTTGTATTAGAAGACATATTTTCAACACAAAAAATCGATGTGCAAACGAAGCGACGCAATAGCTCAGATTTAGTTTTATTTCCACAATCCGATAGCTACACACAGCAATACAACATACGTCAGTAAAAGTCGGGTGTTTATAAGTTAGGTATTCTCAACACGTTCGAATCACTGTTCGTCACTGCATCTCTTTTTTTTCGCATTATTAAATATTTTATCTAGAGAAGAAGTTGAACCGGCAACAACACAAAAATACAGCAATACATTTCACTCTGAAATGGTGGTCCATTTTATGAGATTCTAGTTTGTATAATTTTTTTGCTATTATCAGTTCCCTTTATCTGAGGGCTTCTACTTCACTAATAAATGAGTGAATCGTGGGCGGTGTCCGTTGTTTTTCTCTGTATATACAGAATCTTGCACATAATAAAATACAGTTGATGTTCGTCATTGCAACTCCGAGTCAGCATTTATCGTCTTCCCAGTATGGCTCCCCCTTGTGATCGCAGTCCATCTACGTACCCAATCGGTATCTTTAACTGTGACATCATAACGCGTCGTAAAGCTGTCAAACTTCCATTATCGATTGTAATCTCTGCTGCCACTCTTCGGACAAACTTTCGGTCAAACATTGCATTTGCTCCTCGCCCAACTTGGCCTTGTCGTCGAGTTCCCGCTGTTCCATTATGAGCGCAGATTTCATCTTGATGTAATGCTCGTAGTCGGCGAACTGGAAGAACCGCAGATTAGATATCGAGCACCATGTTATGAATACACCAATCGCATGCGTGCTTGATATCCGCGTCACCCGCTGCTTCCTCAAGCTAAGTTTTTTTAACGAGCTAAGTTTCGAGCCCATAACGGGTTCGTTACTAAGACCGTTTTTTGTATGTAAGTCGCTACGTTAATATAACACTATTTATTCCAAATACCCCAAACAAAAGAGTTTACTTCAAAAAACTTAGTTAAGCTGTCACGAAGGAAATCACATCATTTTCTCTACTGCACATATCAATCGTTCGTCTAACATTTTTTGTAAAAAAACACGTCCGCGAATACACAATTGTTTTACATCGAAAAATGAAATCCAATCATTTTTTAAAAAATATTTCGGAAAATAGCTTACATGTTCCGAGTAAGTATTCGACCAACTAATACTTCTCTAAACCCAGTGGAATATAAAGGATCGTTGTAACAATAACCAGTCATATATAGCTAATTATTAGGCGACTTGATCACATAAAATTCCAACCTGTTCTCTATTGAGTTTCTTCGACAAAAGACAGGCGATTGCGACTTCCCTATCTGCAACAAACTTCTCCAATTGCTTTGCATCTTCAAGTTGCTGAGTTAATTCGAAGTGTTTTAACTTGAGCAGCTTCTATAAATTAACATATTTAGCAAGATTTCTATTAAATATTCATTACGTCATAATGTTAGTTAATAACGCCAAACCCACCATTTCATGCCTATCGGCGTTTGGATGAAGCATCTCTATCGCATTCTCCACCCGAGCCATTCTCCCCGATAGTGAGAGAAGCAAGTTGATGATCTTATCCACATCATGAGCAAATATGTTGTACTTTTCCTGCTCACGATCACTGCAAACTCGCTGCACAAGCGTCAGCACCTGGCCGCCCAAGCGCTCATTCTCGCGCATTTCAACTTGCAGAGTTTCCTTCATGCTTTCCAACTCGCACAATTTACTTTTAATGCTCAACACGAGTTCCACCTGCGAACAATCGAATGACGTCACCATTATATATGACGTCATAAAGCTTTACCTTCTTAGAGTTAATGTCCTCGACATTGTCATCTTCAGGATCAATCTCACCATCTGCTATCTTCTCTTTGACCAAGTTCAATATCCTGGCTTTCGATGCCGACGTTTTATAATATTTCGATGACGGCGGGAAGACTTTCTTTGCTTGCACGGCTTAACCTGTAGCATTGGTGGAAATTTAAGACTTGAACTATGTTGATCACAAATAGAAAATACCTCGGCCGGAGGATGCGTGGATCCGCGGTAGGAGAAGGTGGGGAGCTCGGCGGGTCACTAAAAATCACCGATGTGCTTCTCGGAGCCATTTCTCAGATAGATAACTTGAATTTATAATGCAATTAACTTTGTCCGATAACTTAACGCAGCAGGCATATAGCTGTGAACAGAGTACATATTCCAAACGACGCTTGGTATATATAGAGTGTATGCAAGAAGAAGGCTACATCAGCATATTTCAGCGGTCACACTGTCGCCCTTTTTCTCTTATAATTCAACCAAGTGGTACAGGCTTTGCACGCAAGCTCGTGCGGGGATTTCCCCGGGGCAAGTCTGATAAAACAACGGTAATTAACATTCATTGATTAATTCCTTCTCAATAGAAGTTAAACAAAACCTGAAAACTTTATTTTTAAAGTATTTCATATTTAAGTCAACATTAAAGGGTATTAAATTCATCAATAAAGGTATTTAAATTCAACATTAAAGGTATTTAAATTATTTTAAACTTGTTTTGACGACTGTCGTTTTTGCCATTTTCCAGCACTATTTTTCAAGACTAAATTAAGGTATTTGTGTGTTCGTCTTCTTTAAATATGACATCCTGATCAACATCTATCTACGTTTTATCGATAAATCAAAATATTCGGAAGCTCACGTGAGCTGTCGATTGATAAAAGGATTAAGCATTGCTCTCACACAAGCCCTCCACACACCTGCCAACCGATGTATCGTTATCGATATATGGACAGAGTGCAAGTCACGCGATCTTCTCTACTTTCGTTGTGTTGTATATAGTTTAAGCCATTTACCTATAACAAAACGGCTACCGAGTGTAACAGAAAACTATCAACAACTTACTTAAGCATCTGGAATTTACTTGACCATTTGAATTAATTTTAGTCAGATTTGCCAAAACAAAGTCAATAGGTTAACAATATTGGATTCACCGTTCTGTTTGTACATCTTACCAGAGATGTCAAATTATGTTACAAATTATTTTTCGCTTTTGTGAAGTTGTGTATAGACAAAAAGACATGAATAAACCAAGAAGTCACAATAAACAGAAAACGGCACAAATTCCTATATTACAGGGACGACCATTTACTGTGACAACATTGCAATTTGTGTCAAGATGTAATATTTCTTAGAGATTCTTAAACTTATTTACCCGAATGTATAGCGTTTTCAAAATTTGTTTAGACATATTTGTTTGTGTTTGTATAAATAAAACCATTCAATGAGAAGCAAATAACTAAACAGGGCACGATGAGCGTGATTTTACACCAATTAGCCCATTTAACCGATTTATTAAGTTTTGCTATCATTCGAAATTTTTAAGAGTTGCTTAGTACCGTGTGCAAATTCTTCTTAATTTTATGACGTATAGTACTAAGTCGGATTTAAAGAGATAACTTGTAATCAGATGCTACGCGAATGTGCGGTATTTCATGTGTGTAAATACATTGAAGTCGCATCTTGAGTGGACGTTAAACCAATTATTCTTCCTATCTTATCTCCCAATGCAAACTGACCTTAGGACTGTCACTTAAAATCCTTCCAAAGGAAATCTTACATTTTGCAAAATAAACCTTAGATCTGAATCCTAAACTCGAAACCCTCCTAAATTTTGCTTAAAAATCAAGCTGCTACCCTTTCGTACAGTGGCTGTTTTCCGGAGATGTACAATCAACCCCTATATTTCACGAAGCACTGCTCCACTTTTGCAAAACTTTACAGCTAAACAAGACCACCGGCGCGCAGCATAGCACATGCTGCTTCCAACCAAACAAACATTGAGGAATCACCACCATAGTTACTTAGCAAAATCCTTTTTTTAGTTTAGGGTTGTTGACAGTTGTGTTATAAGGACAGAATACTCCTTGCTCGTAACATCGCTCTACCGAGCAATGAAACCGTAGTTGTTTACATAAACCTCTTCATCGTATGCAACACCCTGTAATAACTATGGTTACCCGACTGCCGCAACTTGGTATTTCGCGAAACGTGATGTGACGCACTTTTAAAAGCACAGTAGTTTTCACTTCTCACACGTTTTCGTGAATGTTTAGTTCTCGTCTAAGTACGGTGTAAATAAGGGAGAGTTTCCAAGATGGTAATGAATTTTAACCTGCTATCCCACACTTAGTAGGCCGCAACGCACAAATTAAGATGTAAAATGTCTAACGTGGATTATTCGATCACATTAATTGTACAAAACAGCCGTTTTGTTATAATATGACAGGTACAACGATTTCGAAGGGTTAAGTATCCGTATAAAAAATATAATGAAGTTTACTATTGTTAATGTGCTAAGTCAATAGTAAGTAATAAATCCTAAAACCGACGCTATATCGATATTAATTTAAAAATTTAATGTAACATACTATACAGTGGATCTGTTAACTCGATGGTGCTAAGGGGATAATTTCGCATGGAAATAATAAAATCATGAATTTCTTCTTGTCCTAAGGCGCGTTGCGAATTTTGTCAATCAGCTATTTCGATTTTTATAAATTACAGGGAATTCCCCGGGACTAAAATAAGGTTTAAGCTCATTTGGCTCGGGTTTGGTTACATCTTACAAATATGCCTCCTGATTGGACAACTCGTTCTAAAATCAGAATTGGCCAGCTATCCACCTTTTTTGTGATTATTGCAAACCAACCGCTAACGGATTTCCGGACACGTTCATTTTGGTTTATCTTCCAGGTCGAATGGCACCACAGACATTATTATTGGGAGCAGCATATACACCATACGCATAAACTTATATTCACATAATTACAGCAAAATGTATGGGTGATTAAATGAAACAGTTAGATATTTATATACTTGAATAAGCGAACAGATTAGATCAAATTGTCTACCTATTCACGTGACCATTTTGTTTTGCAATTATCTGTTCTGAATGATAACAGTATAGGTGTGTATTAAGAATTGTTTTATTGTGATGGGAAGTTGATAACTCGTGCTCTTTAAATGATAAATTTGGCGATAAAAAGCCACCACAGAAATTAAACAGTATAACTCTCGAGCCTACAGGCTCGTCACTAAGACTGTATTTTTTCATGTAAGAGTGAGTATATGCAACAGTCGCCTTAACCATTTCGGCCACACGACCGTACCGGCCAATGAACGTTTATTTTTTCGAGCTAGGTTTCGAATCAGCAATGGGCTCGTCACCAAGACCGTTTTATTTATATTGAAATCCGTATATGTATCGGTCGCGTTAACCATTCGGCCATACGACCGTATACGCCAATGAACTTTTTTTTACCTAGCTAAGATTTGAACCTATGATGGGTTCGTCACTAGGATTGTGTTTGTATATAGCAGTCGGTATATTTATCGGTCGCGCTAACCATTCGAACACACGACCATACGCCAATGAACGTTTTTTCGCGTTTGCCAATGCGTGTTCCAGGAGCGCCACCTTCTGGACATGAATAACATGTGGCTTTATCTCGTTTCTTCTAACTGGATAATAGGCATTGCGTGATCACTGTCGGAATTATGTTAGTAGACCAAACTTTGCGGGATATTTCTCCCGTAGCCGTATCACATTTAACCAAGAGTAGAGCACGATTAAGTAAATTTCACCTCCAACTTTGGACTCTTCACGAACGCAGAGGTTAATCGGCAATCTGGTGCGGGATGATCACATTTGTTGCAGCTGAAGAATTTCTTTCTGTCAATTTCGTTAAAATGTCTCACGTGCGTATTTTGCATATTCTGTTAGTGCTTTAATTGGACAACCGGTTTTCTTGGCCAACTTTGCAGCATCTTCGGTTTTTGTTGCCATCGGGATTTCCCGCGCAAAACCAAATTTATATATATTTTATTTTAAACAAAGGCTTTGGTACAACTTTATGGTTGATGATCCTTTGTTTGTAAGAGTCCCATCCAACAATTGGTAATAGACGGAGTTTCGCACGTTGTATATCGCTTCGAAAGGTGATCGGACGATTGCCTGAATATTAACCACATTGGTTTTATTTAAATATATATATATATATATACCATCCACGGGGATAAACAAGAATGTCTTTCCCATCTATAACCCTACATCTTATTAACATCTTTTTTGACCTCTGTATACCGAGATCGGTTTGCATAGTCAAAAACGCGCCATTCTGACCATTTGGTACGGTTTGTGTCTCATCTCATGTACAAAATCTAGACCTGTAATGTTCCCAAAGCACAGTTATTAAATCAAACCATGTGAATTTTGGTGTTACATTGAAATCAGATACTTGCCCTTGATTATTGCTCTTCTGGACCTGGTTTAATCTTTGATATAATTTTCTAATTGTTGCGGCGTTCTTTCTCTTGTAATTGTTACTGTTGTAGTTACATTTACTATTGCATAAACTTCAACATCCCATACATGTTTTCGGTGCTTAATCCTCGTTGCCAAAAAATATTTGTTGTATTCTTGTATTTGAGGTACTCGGTAGTAGGATAGGATATTCATGTTTAGAACGGAAAATCCAAGCGGGTGATCACACGGGCAATCGTCATATCACCTTGCGCCCATCGTCGGGTTACCGGAGCTATTGCAGTCTGTTGTATATGATAGACACGTTCCTTCAATTGGATAGAACCCATTAATCCGCTGGGTTCAGGCAATGTCCGTAAAGTGCCTTGCCCAAGGACACAACCGACTAGCTAGCGACCAGTTTGCAACCTTTTTGATTGAAAGGTGTCGCAATTAACCGCTAGACCAGGGATGTCCAACCTGCGGCCCGCGGGCCGCACTGCGGCCCACCTGAGATTTTTGTGCGGCCCGCTAGTCATTTTTACTCCAAGTAGTATTTGAACTTTAAATCTTGGCCCAATTCAAATGTATCAGTCAGCTTTTAGGGACGCAGTAAACATCAAAACTGCAGAAAGAAACCGACGGACGACAAAAACTTATCTCATTGACTTTGTATTGCAGAAATAAGATTTTGTTTTTTTCTATATGTGTGTTATTTGTTCTTTTTTTCAAAGATGAAATTAATGGCTTTATGTACCCATTCAGGGTTAAAATTAAGGGATCGCGAATCGCTATTCGCGAACCGTTTTCTAAAGTTTACGAAATACAAAATTCAACAAAATCGCGAAAATATAAATTGCCGGTACAGTACTGATTTCGTGCACTTTTAACTCTTTCACTCCCGGCCAAATGCATTAATTCAAACATGCTGTCCCGCAGTGTTTTTTACAATTTTTAGTCATTTTCAAATTAGCACAGTTTTTCTAAAGTTTATGCTATGATTTAATATTTAGTATGGTTGGAAAGATAATTTATCCCTCTTTTAAACAAGCTGCACATCTAAAATCTACCTCTAATAAAGAATATATTATGTAAACTTTAGTGAACACCACTTTTTATGCAAAGAAAATTCTGCTCGACTTTGAAAAATTTGAGGTGCACTGACAAACGAAATACTCACTTATTATTGGAATGCCCAAATAAGATGAAAATTGGAATGTAGATTGTCTAATAGTTTTTGTACTCAGGAAAATTCGAACTGTATTTCTATCTTCAGTAGTTTTTTTACTATTTGTAATTGAAATTTCCCTTTTTTCTGACTATATTATGAAAACTTGAACCAAAACGCATTGAAGTTTTTAGTTTTGTAGAACTAAAATAGTAAAAAGTATAAAAAAGAACAGTGAAGGAAGTGTAAAAAGGGCATACAAAACCAAACAAACGCAAATACTATATCCAATATTCTTCAAAGCCAGGGCACACCGAACTAGCTAGTCTCGCCGCCTTTTTCTTTATCGTGCGCTCAGCAGGCCCAGCTGGATTCATGCTTTGGTGAACACGAAGCATAACCGCCTGCTGCGAAAACGTCACCAACGCTCTCCTTTTTATCTCAACGGCATGAAATTCACAGAGAATGTAAAGAAAGACTTGCTTGACAAAAAGAGCTTCTCTGCAAGTTAACACGACTCCTATTGGCTGAGTTAGTCACGTGTAAATTCGTGTAAAATCGATAGAAATAAGAGGCGAAGCCTTGAAAAAGAAAGGCTATCACTCCTCGCATTTTTATTATTTCTCCACGATAATCACAGAGAATAAAATATAGGGTTTCCTTGATCGAATGAGCCATAGCTGAGGTCTCTACCATTACGCATTGCGGAGAAATCGTTTTTTAGATTTGCACCCATTTATGTACAGTCGGGATGCCATGTTTTACCACCAACTCGCGATATATGGCGAGTTGGGAGGGAAAGAGTTAATAATAAATCCTCAACACGTTAATATAACAACGTTTGCCTTTACCATAACATTATTTATTTACCTTGGCTTTACTTTGCATTATTGGCGTATAATAAGCATTGCTATCACAAGGCAATAATCGCCATTATGCGTTAATATACCACGATTCCTTTATTTATGATTGGGGAGATGCTACACCCCCCTTTTGAATTTACGTTTATCGCAATTTATCACTACTTTACTACAAAATAACGGTACTGTCTGCTTTATGAAATAAATATATTTCTGGTCGTTTAAGGCAATTTATCATAACCAAAATTTTTTTCGCGCGATCCTTATCCGCGCATTTCGCAAATCATTTCAAAACCATTAATTCGAACCCTGCCCTTTTTATTGAAATTTAATAGGTTCTGTGGCCCATTGAATTATTTTAAGTGACAATGCGGCCCATTACAATAAAAGGTTGGACATCCCTGCGCTAGACCAACCGTGTTGTAACGACTCAATTCAATAACTGGACTTGACTTAATTTTACAAAATACTTTACTTGACCAAAATCAAGTTGAAAAATATTTACATATTTACTCCCTGGCTATCTCTGCCGAAGTTTTGCCTATTTTCGACCGGAAACGCCTGTAATCTCATTGATGCGTGACAAAGGCGGTTTATACAAAACATTATATTGTATTGCTGTATTTCTGCCTGTTTATTGTAAGTAAGTGAAGCCCATACCAATATGAAAAATGTTAAATATCAAACAAATTTGATCGAGGAGTTTAATTATAAAATAGTATAAAATATCGTTTCAGTCGGTACAGTGAGTAAGACCGATTCATTCAATATAGTTTGTCTGTTAATCTAAATGTCCGGCAGTAGCTCATTGGCGGTCAGCTGAAAGGGCGCAAAGTGGTGGTATTGAAACTCGGTTATATTAAGCTGAATTTAGATAGCCAGGTAAACTTTATAATTACCAAGACGTCCAAATAATATATCATTATAAAAATGATACCAACCAACCGGTTAGTCTGGTGTTTTAGTGCGATGCCTTATAACCGAAATGTTGTAGGTTTGAAACTGGTCGCTATCTAGTAAGTTGTGCACTTAATGGACATTTCCTAAACCTAGCAGATTAATGGGTTCTACCAAGTTGAATAAACGTTTGTATCATAAACAACACACTGCAATAGCTCTGATAACCTGGCGTTGTGCGCTAGGTAATCTGCCAATTACGGCAATTACCAGTGTGTTAACCCCTTTGGTTTTTTCATTAACAGGATAAACAAGAATATCCTATCCAACTTTCAAATATATATATATATATATATATATATATATATATGCTTGACAGTGGTAATCTAATCTTTTGACTTTTGGGACAGAACCACATATTATACCGACTTAATTGTAACCTAACTAACTAACTCAATAACAACTTTAAAAACCTGTTTTTTTCTGTTTTAATTAACAAACATTATTGATTGTTAAGGATAAAATGTGAAACAGGAATATGCCGAACAGTGCTCGTGTAAATTGTACAATTGAAAATTTTCGATTTATGAAATCAACCCTATCTTCAGAACGAAGAAACAAAGAAAAGGAAAATGTGTCTAAAAAAAGAAAAACTCATAGAAAATCAAAACACGTGGTGGATAAAGAAAACTGTTTAAAACAATGTGATAAGATTCCTTTATCTATAGAGCTACCAGTACAAAAATCTGAAAGCAATTCACCCAGAAGTGATAAAACTGATGTGAATCAAGAAGTTCAATACGACCACTTAGTTGAAGCCAGAAAGCTATGTCGAGATTTGGAGTCTCAAATTGAACAATTAAAACTGTGTCAACTTGATTTCCGCGACCAAATGGGGAAAAAAATTCCACAGCGCAGTTGTCCAGTTGGTGGCATCGAGCCGAGTTCACCAGAGATCCATTCTAATGTTAACTCTGCTAACGCTTTATCAACCCAATTAGAAAAGTCAGTTTTTGACGTAACGGAAGGAAATAAGAAATGTCCATCTGTGTACATGGAATGTCAACCATGTCCAGCCAATGAGGACCCCACTTCTATCATTAAAAATTTGGTTAAAGAAAATGAAAAATACAAAAGAAAAGTGTTAAAGTTACAATCACAGTTAAAATTGGTTAAAAAGCAGGAAGTTTACCAAAAGTCCCCGGAAATTTTCTCAGACGAATTAAATTATTACAATGCTGATGTGATTGGGGAAGGCAACTCGACTGTGGTTTATTCAGGATGGTATAATGGTAAAAATGTTGCGGTAAAGAAGTTGATTAAGCTGAGTTTGGTGGGGACATCGTCGGATCAAAGTTATATGCTGGCCGAAGCTCAGATACTTCTCCCTCTTGTACATAAGAACCTGGTGAGACTTGTGGGGGTCTCTATAACAGCCATGGAGCCGCTCATAATAAGTGAACTTATTTCCGGCAAATCATTGCAAGATTTTCTTAAACCAAGATTTTCTGGTAAATAAAATTACCTGTGTTGGTTTGATATGTTGTTTGAATCACTATGGTTGGTCAAACTCTATGAACAGGTTTCTTCATTTTACAAATATGTAGATGGTATAATCTGCAAATGATGGCTTTGTACACAAATATTGTTATGATTCTTATTAC